>JAULJZ010119796.1:0-11257 GCA_032270985.1 Heliamphora pulchella
ATATATAAGAAATTAAAGTGAAAACAAAGAGGATATACATTAGTTTTTTCCGTTTCAGAGAAATAGTGGAACCGAGAGTTGAGTGGGAAAGAAGATGGGAAAGAAGAAACTAAAAAAAAGTTGTGAACCTATGGGGATTAGAGAGAGAGAGAGAGAGAGAGAGAGATCGAACTGAGTGAACTTCATCCATGGCTGGGTTTAAAGACGAGAACGAGTTCTGTTTTGTATTTAAAAGAATAATTTTAGTGGTAAATTCTTTATATTGAGGCGAGTGTATTATTTCATAGAAATAGAAATTAAAATAGTATTTTTATGCTAGTGTAAGAAAATGTTAGACTATAATTGTTATTTTAGTTGAAGTATACGTGTTTTGTTGAAATGTTATTTTAAAATGAATCAAGATATTATGAAAGTATTTGGAAAAAATAATTGATAGTTCAAGGACGTGTTATTGTAGTTTGGATGCCTAGGAGATTACCTAGTACACATGAATGCTAGGTTGTGCATCATTTTCTCTTTACTGTAGATACAGAGGGTATATAAATTATCTGTTTGAATGTACACGACGAGGTATATAAATTGTATGTTACTGTACACAACAAGATAGATAAAATACATGATCTTGTCGTAGAGTCAGAACAGTACCGGTAACAATTCTTTGTTGTGAGATTAAATAACTCTTTAGCATACTTGATGAATTCGATTTTAATTGTTATAAAATTGTGATATTTAGAAATATTATTCTTGTGAATTAAAAAAATTACAATTACTAGGATTTGTGGAAGAATTTTCTCTATTATGATACTATGTTGAAAAGTTCTTAAGAATTTTAATTAAACTTGATCTTGATCCTGTTTCTCAAATTGTTTTACTCATTTCTGTTTCTATATATAGTAACACTCATAAAATTTTTTAAATAATTAGAATAGAGATTTGGTTCACTACAGGGAAATTTAGGTTGTTATATAACTAGGGGTTAAGGTAGTTAGAATCAAGACCTTGTAGATATATATATATATATATATATATATATATTAATTGTAAATTCTACAAATATATATATATAGTTACAATAAAATAATATTTATTTTACAATAAAATAATATTTGTGTGATTTTACAATGTTAATTCTAAAAGTTTCTTTATTTTATAATTGTTTTCTGATAACATTTTTTCGGGTTGGGCTGTTACACCCTATCTCGATACATAGCTCATGATGTGACAAAATTTATAACATAGCATGACTCAAAACGTACACAGACCCAACCACTCAAGTGAAAACCCAAATTTTCAAAACATTTATTCACTGTTTGTGTTATTTGTGATATCGAAAGGAGGATTTCAAAACATTTGTTCACGTTTCATGTCATTTGTGCTTTCGAAACGAGTATTGAGTTTCAAAACATTTATTCATGGCTCGTTTCTTTTATAATATCGAAACGAGTATGGGTGCTAGGTAATCTACAAAACATATTAACACAACAACCACGTAACGAGAAAATACGTAACCCGAGAAAGTACGTAACCACACGAATAAACTAAGAGACCT
Organism: Heliamphora pulchella; assembly: GCA_032270985.1. Lineage (NCBI taxonomy): Eukaryota > Viridiplantae > Streptophyta > Magnoliopsida > Ericales > Sarraceniaceae > Heliamphora > Heliamphora pulchella. Next base: position 1,550 of record JAULJZ010119796.1, read on the forward strand.
AAAGTTTTATGATATAAGTAGGAACTACCTTGGCTTTAATTTCTAAGAATGAAAAATCTAAATTTGTTCTCCTTCCAAAAAAATCTATTAAAAATACTTATACTCCTATAAACTTTACAAATTTTGGCAAGGTGATATATGAGCATCTTAGGAATTTTTTTTATGAATAAAATCTTTCCTGACTCTGTTCTAAAGGGGAAAAATCTACTGGAATAGAACTGGTCTGAAAAACAACACTATTTTGTGTAACTGCGTTCTAAAAAAACCTATCCAACCGATTTGGTCAAAATAAGTTTTATAAGAAGGATAACTCATAGATCTAGCTCTGTATATAAAATTTGCACTAAGGGAATGGTTTTATAATTTTATAAAATTCAGGAAAGTCCGCACTAAGGGGATGATTTTATAATTTTATAAAATTCAAAAAAATGGACTGTTTTTCTCTTAACTTTGGAACAAAACCAATAAGAATTTATTTGGGTGACCAAAATACGATGTTAGGTTCCATCATAAATCAAACGTGCTAACAACATTCCAAGAAACCTCCCATACACACAAAAAAAAAAAAAAATCATTTAGGCTTGATTTGGTTGTTTTCCAAGAAATTCGAGTAGTGCTTTTTCTTACATTTTAAAATCATAATGTCTTGATTCCACCTTCCTTAGTTTAAAATGACGGGTTCAATATATCAAACGCATTGTGTACATAAAAGTTAAGTCTAATAACACAAGGTCCACCTAAGTTAATAAAAAAATAAAAAACAAGTTTATGATTAATACATAATAATTTAGATAAATTACATTAACTTCTCTCGAGATTTAAGTTAAATACAATTATTTCTGTACATTTTAAAAAATTACATTATTATTCTTTAATATTTGATTTTGTATTACTATTAAATTTTTGTTAATCAAGTCACGTTTGACCGTGTCAACAATAATTAAATAAATTATCATTCCCCCTAGCAATAGTCTTCCATATTTACCCTTGAGAGCCACGATGGAACTCCCGGCCTAGAATGAGAACCTCATGCTCCTAAGTTTTTTATGTAAACATGGATTCACATCTTCCTTCTAACAATCGTTTTCGTTTTCCTCTCTCTCTCTCTCTCTCTCGGTTCACTCCGACTGACGGCACTAATCGGTGCCGAAGATGTTTCCTATTTATGCGGTTGGATAATAGGGATTCTGGCTGCCTTGTTTCATCTTTACTTGGCCTGATTTTGGATTCTAGGGCTTGTGATATTGATGACGATGAGGTTGGGGCCTGAATCAATTCACTTTCATCTCCATCGCGACGGTTCTTTTCTGCCTCACGAACTCCTGCACTTTTATGGTGTTCACTGTGTTTCACTTCGAGCGCAAGCAAGGCCATGGGGAGAACTTAGAAGAAACTAAATTTGGGCCTGGGTATCTTTCTCGTTGCCCACAGTCATTCATCCTGATGCTTGATTTTTCTTCCATAACTTTTTTGTTTGATCTAATTTTACATTTCCCTTTGGTGCTCTTATTTTTACTGCATTTGATTGATTGGAGATATGAACCGGGCAATGGGTATCGACATTTTCAAAGTTTTACCAATTTTCCCGATGTTTCAGATCAAATTATCATCAGACATTTTCCTTTGTTGCTCTCATTAATGATTTTTGATCACTTGATCTCTAATATTTTTCTGTGTGTGTGTTGATATGCATCTTTTTTAAGCATGAATGATTGTTGAATTATTATTTGGAACGGAAGTGATTTCATTTTGATCCGTAATGAATATGAGAGAGGTATCAGATATTCACATTGGATTATATTTTGTAATGAGTTATGCAAAAGCTACACAATGAGCAAACAAATTTTGTTTTGTTTTTCTTTCCTTTCTTTTTGTTTTTCTACTCGTTCTATATTAATCTTTTAAAATAATATTCACATAAATTTTATTAAAATAATTATACTTACTTTTTACCATGATATTTTAAGATTATTTTTAACTCAAAATTAAATGTTAAGTATGGAAAGATATAAGAATAACTATTTTCGAGACCAAAAAGTCACTCAACAAATGAAAGAAGAGTTTATATATCACTTGCCAATGACCGATGCTAATGAATAACAAAAATTATGTGCCGAGAAAACACGTCAAAAATTTCATGATGAAAGGATTTTGTTTACTGCCCAATCGATACACAAATTAAGAGACTCTTTTTTTTCCCTCTCTCTCGGCTGCTAACACAAATTGTGCTTCCCTTGTGTATACCGAAAACACTAAAGGGGTTTATATAGGTAGGTCTTGAAAGACTATTTCCAAAATCACAAGATTTTTTAGAAGTATAGAATTTTTTTGCCTTCTAAAAAGATTATTCTCTTCCAATTTTTTTCATCTCCATTGCCATTTTCCCGTCTAATTTAATTCAACTTTATTATTATTAATTTATTTTTAGAATATATATTTTATTTTATAAAAAAATACAAACAAAATATCATTATTATTTGGTCTTTGCAACAAAATATCATAATGCAAACAAAGACCCTTCTGCGCCCAAAGAGTAGGGGCAATTTAATCTTTGACTCATTTCTGTTAACGGCATTAGAATGTAAGGGAGGAAGTAATTTTTTAAACGTGTTTAGTTGATTGTATTTGGCCTAAACCTCAGGTGAGGTTAGCGCGATTTATCCTAAGAATTTAATATGAAAGTTTCATGCTTTCTTTTTAAAAAGGAAGAAGGTTTTTTTTCATCATTTAAGGTATGTGTAAAAGAGGAGGAACAATTAGGGATTAAAGGTATTTCTTACCTAGTTATCTTGAGATATGGTTGTAGGACTGGACTTTAGGAATTTTCCTCCACCTCTCCATCTTTTTCTTCCTTCATCCTTGGCTTTTGGAATTTTTCTTCTGCTTCTTCTTCTTCTTCTTTCTCTCTCTCACTCTCTTGGTGCTAAGTAGCAGTGTGGTGAGGGGAGGGGAAGGCCCCCCTTTGATATCCTAATTTGTCTTGAGGGAGTTAGAAAGGTTTTGTAATGGGAAATGTATCTTTAGGAAGAAAAGATATAACTTAAGAGAGTTGGGAAGAGAAAATTCAACTTAAGAGAGGCAGGGAGATGTATTTTAAGGAACCTATGAAGGGGGATGTAACTAGAGGGAGTTAGGAAGGTTTGGTAATAGGAGATGTACATTGAGGAAGCTAGAAAAGTTTTACAAGAGAGAATTATGATGAGGGCAGGTCACCTAAACTCCCTAACTAAAGAATGTCACGATTACATATTTAGATGATTACTCATGACAGTTTCCATCGATAGTGGTGAGAGCACACTTGGCCGGGCTTCACGTCTTTTTTTTTTTTAATTTATATACATCCATCCCTTCCTTTTTGTAATATATACTTAGGGATTGACCCGTGCTTAAAGACATTCCCACCTTTTTTTTTGAAATTACTTGTGTATTTTAATAATTTCTCTAAAGCGGCAAGAACAATAGTAGAAAGAAAGAGAGGAGAGAATGAAGACGTTAGACTTTTAATAATTTTTTAAAAAATATTCTAAATATTAAATTTTTTAAAAAAAATTAACAAATTTTTTTCTATTTTTTGAATAATCTAACGATTTAACCGTTTACCAAATAACTTGTAATAAAAACAAGCAACGCAATAATAGACTCTGCCTAGATCCCAACAAAAAAAAATCACAACTCAATTATATATTATAGACAATCCACAAGTCAATCGATCTTTGTTTATAGACACCAAAAAATAAACTCTTTCATCACATAGCAATTTATCGTAGCTATAACCTAGTCGGTAGAGTAGTTTAGTTCATTTCAAAGAAAAGACATTAATTTAACACAAGCTTCTTAAACAAATATGAAACGAAAACTTATAATGTGATGATTACTATTCAACAAATAAGCAAGATAAAAATAAGCACAGTTCAAAGTACAACAAGATTGAATATAAGATATCTGGTACATTAACACACGCATTAATCTATCAAATATCGCATGACAAATATTTGTCAAAGGTTTTTGAAAATGTGATATGGTACAAAAAGAAACGCAAAACTACCAAAACTAATAATTTAAAGCAACAAGAACAATAGTAAAAATAAATTTTTGGGGGGGGGGGGGGGGGGGGGGAAAAAAAAGACGTCAAACTTTTAATGAATTTAAAAAATATTCTAAGTATTAATTTTTTTAAAAAAACAATTGGCATGGTTTTTCCTAATTTTTGGATAATCTAACGGTTTAACCATTTACAAAATAACCTGTAATAAAAGCAACTAACGCAATACACATAGGCTCTGCCAAGATCCCAACAAAAAAATAATAACTCAAAGATATATTATAGTCTATCACCCACTAAACACAGAATGAAATGAAGTTATTTAACATAAAAATGAATAAGAAAACGAAAGAGTACAGTCACGTGTCACATAAAACTGCCTAGATCTAATAATTGTTTTTATACCACATGCCTACAGAAGTCAATTGTAATAAATCAATTAAAAATAACAACAATTCTCCAACTTAAAACTTCACGCATAAGAATGTTACTGTGTTCAGCATATGCAGAGATATGCATGTTAAAATGACATGTATAGCAAGTTACAATGGGACAAAACATAAATATGGGGAGATAACAATTCTTATACAATAACGAATTGAGAATGAACTCAAGAAGTAGAGGTGTGTGGTCTCTAACCCATCTGCAAACAAAGTTGTTGAACGATGGTGGCTGTTGATTAGCCCTACCGAGTGTAATGAAAACCTTAAGTTGGAATTGCCGGGGGCTTGGGAACCTCTGGACAATTCAAAATCTTCAAGCCTTATTGAAGATTGAAGATGCCAAGCTAGTGTTTCAAATGGAGACTAAGACGCCTAAACACGAAGGGGAATTAACAAGAACAAATTAGGGTATGGAAAATGCATTTTGGGTGGAACAGGAAGGTTTATCAGGAGAGATAGGGCTACTTTGGAAAGATTATGAAGTCATTGTAAAGAGTTTCTCAAATAGGCACATTGATGCAGTTATGACAAGGGAGAACGGAGGTCCAAGCTGGCGGGTCACTAATTGTATGAAAACTAACAAGTATCACTACGAAAACACTCATGGGACTTATGCGGCACCTTGGTAGCTTAATAGATTATCCATAATTGCCTCTTAGGGAGTTCAATGAGATCCTGAATAGTTTCAAACATTTTAAGTCAAAAGAGAAAGCTTTGTGGCAGATCGATACTTTTAGAAGGCAATTGAGGACAACAACTTGCAAAACTTCAGTCCATTTGATAGTTTCACTACAAGAAATTACACTTTTGCTGACCAATTTTGGCGACGAAATAAATTTTGGTCGGCGATGGACATATTTTTAGCGAATAAATAAAGTTTAGTCGGCAAAAGATATATTTTTGGCGACCAAATCAATTTTGGTCAGCGAAAGATATAGTTTTAGCGACCAAAACAATAGTTAGCCGTCGAAAGTTTGGTGTTAATACCATTAAAAAATTCATTATCTATTTGGCGTCCAATAATTATGTCGGCAAAAGTGATAATCATTTGACAACCAAATAATTTAGTCAGGAAAAATTAAAATTATTTGGTTAAATAAAATGATGTCGTTTAATGTCAGCAAATGGTGGAAAAACCCTATTTTTTGTTGAGCAATTCATCACCCCCTTCTACATCGCAAGCCATCGTTCCTCACCTTCACTCTACGCTCCTATCGCTTCATTGCCAAGTGGTGGTCACCAACCTGCCCAAACGGCCACCACCTAGCTTCTCCTCAGCATCGTTGCAAACCCTAACGACCACGTCCTACCCCAGCGGTCACCACTTTGCCTCTACTCAGCATCGTCGCCAACCCTAGCGGCCACTGCCACCTACAACGACCACTGCTAACCCCAGCGGCTATCGCCCTGGTCAACATTGTCGCATCTTCTCTCTCTCGCTCAACTGGTTTTCTCTTGTTCTTCTCCCTTTCTTTCTCTTAGATTGAATTGAACGAAAAATTGATATTTAAACTAGAAAAGTGATGGTAAGATATATGTCATCCAATATTGGAGGCACATCATTTTGTGTATATTACGGGTTGGTCTATTACCCTAAGGTGAGACTGGTTAGCGAACCAAGCAAGCCATTGCCAAGTGGCGGGAATTTGATTCTCGGCGTGTGAGACCCTGAACCGTTTTATTTTTAGAAATGATTAAATGTTGAGGGGAATAAGAATTAAAACTTCAGCTTGGTGATATTTTGAGCTTGGACATGCATAAAAGATATGTTAGAAGAAGAATATGAGGCTCTAATAGATGTTTGGACAAAAATATGCAAAAAATGTGTGGAGAAAAGTGACATACCTTCACTAAATTGGCCATAACGTTTTGTACAAAATGAATTTTGGTATGAGGTTTGAAACATTGGAAAGTAAACTTCCGGGGCTTCAGTTTGAGCACAAGAACGATCCTATTTTGAGTCCGGATGAAGGAGATATGCTCGTTCAAAGTCGGACCAGCAGTGTAGTCATGGAGATCGATCGAGTGGTCCTAAGACCGATCGAGCGGTCTGTGACGGACATAAGCTATAAATGTCGGTTTTTGGGCTGGTTTTTCCATTCTCTCTTTTCTCCTCTCTCTCTCTAAAAGCTTAGGAGCGATCTAGGGTTTTGCTATAGAGGTTCTTGAGGGTTTCAATGTTGTTGGGAGTGAAGAACTTGCCATTTCCTTGCGCAAGCGGCCATTGGAGAGCGTGGATATGCGTTAGAAGCCCCTTTGAAGTTGCGTGTGTTGGACTTTGGCGAGTTGGAGAGCTCATAGGGGGCTTGATTCTTGCTGGTGGATCTTCTTTCAGGTAGGATCTGGATTACTCTTGTGGGTTACTATGATTTGTGTTGAAGTTTTGAAACTAAGTTAAACCCTAATGAAATGTGATATGTGACATAAAGAGAAGCAAGAATCGATGGGGGTTTTTATACGGGTATCTTTGATTACTTGAATATGGGTTGTTGATGAAAAGCAAAGAGGTTGGTAAAAATGAGAGGAGGTTTGAAAGTATAAAGATACAACTTTTCTTATACATTGATGATGGTGGGTTGGTTTTATGGAAATATGAAATGAAAGTATTGAAACATGTGTTTAATTAGATGTGTGAGTTGAAATGTTGAATGAGAGGAGGTTTGAGAACCTTGCGGTTTTAAGAAATGGTTATCTATGATTTTAAGAAAATATTGTACAAAAGGTTTTTGGATTGTTTTTGCTCCATATAAACTTCTATGCCCCGAGGAAGATTTTAACGTGATTTGCTTATCTTTTTAAAAGTAAATTCTTGGCCCAAAGCATGTTAAAAATTGAAAATTTCTTGTAAGTATTAAAAATCAGATTTTTGGCTTGAAAAAGAATCAGGAGCACGACCGATCGATAGACCGCTCGAGTGGTCTATCGGGCGGTCCTTTGATACTCTCGGTTCTTTGGTGTAGGCGAGAGACCACTCGAGCGGTCTTCTCACCGATCGAACGGTCTGGGTTTTTTTTTGGTTAAATTTCTGATGTTTTGTTTAAAGGTTTGGATCTTGGGTACGTTGGCCCTAGTTTTTTTTTTTAAATTACTCTTTTACATTAGTTAAACCCTCGGTTGGGCGTAAATAAGTTTTTTGAACTCGTAATTTGTTTTCGTTTTAAATTGTGTTAGTTTAAATAAGTTTTGAGGGGTCTTGGTTTATAAAAATGGGTCTTTGAGGAATGTGGTTTAGTATGATTATTTCTTAAAACCCCTAGTCTTGGAAGGAAACACGGATTTCTGATGTATTTGTATGTGTATATATGGGTACAAACTTTTTAAATTTAAATGATACGATTACTATTGTATAAGCTTTGTGTTGGTACTCTATGAAATTGGTAAATGAGATGTGGTATATGAAACATAATATATTGGGGTTATGATGCATATGTCATGAAAAGAAATTTGAATACTCAAATGGGATTTTGATGAGAAAAATGAAATGGGAAATTTGATTTGGACATTTATGGAAATGTGTGAAAATAATTGAGAGAGGAACCAGTTGTGGGTTGGACTCCCGGATTTGCGAAATTAAATATTATGAACAAATAATGAACCATATAGATGAATATGATTTAAGTTGGCCTGGTGGGTCTGCGGTGAAAGACCGAAAACTTGCGCAAGATGGAGACCACATGCCCACGGGTTAGCCCCCAAAATGTGGTGTTGTATCGTGGTGAGTTATAGAGCTGGCTATTACCCAATGGCTTCGTGTAGCCTATCTGGAAAATAGGGATGGATTTCTATAAGCTATGCCCGATACCAGTTCATTAGTTGTGATGGCGTCGTGGTGAGTTAAAAAGCTATCTATTACCCAATGGCTTTGAGTAGCCTATTGAGAAGTAATAGGGAGGGGTTTCTATAAGCTGCACCTGACGCCGATTTATAATGTGATATAATTTTTGCGAAAAATTGGGTAATGAGAAAATAATATGGTTTTATATGAAAGAAAAGAATGTTTTGAAAAAGGCTTGTGGAAAGAACACATTTGTGTGCGTGAGTGTGTGCGTGGGAATAATAATAATAAGTGGTGAAACTTGCATTTTATTTCGGTGCACCCATCACACTTCACAAATCATGCATAACACACGATTAGTTTTTATCCTACGAGCTTCGGCTCATGTATATATATATAAAACCATTTCAGGTTTCGAGGATTTGGGGCGATAGTTGGGCAGAGGATGCATGTGGGAGAAAAGGCAGAAGAAAGATCTAGTATTTCTTTGTATTTACCTTATGATTGTACATAAAGTAAACTGGATGATTGTAATGATATAAGTATTGTAAATGAATTATTGAAAGTTGAAAGTTTTTTTTGGCATTTGACGCATATGTATATCTTTAGAATAATGTTTTTATTATGGTTGCTTGAAGAAAATGAAGGGTTGTGTTTTAATAGCGTTTATACGGAACAATTTGGGTTGTGTTCATGGGTTCCCGGGGTTTGGGATGTTACACGGCGGCCACCTATTGTGCCCACCAAGTGTTTGTGGTTATGCACCAATTGTAGACACCCCGATTTGACCCCGCCTAATTTTAGGCGAATCCGATGATGAAAACAGGTGGAATAGTGCTTTAGTACAATCCTCGGGAGGTGATCCAAACTCGGTATTTGAACCAAGTCATCAAAAACCTTCAAAATCAATGAAATTGTACCAAACCATCGATAACTCGTTGCCCAAGTCATTGTCAGAAGTGGTGACCGCCATGTTCATTGTGGCGGCCATCAATAGAACCTCTTGGAAACCCTAGAGTGGCGGCCGCCAACTACAACATGGCGACCGCCAACTCACATTGTGGAGGCCACCAATAGAACTTTTCCAACCCAGCGGCCGCCAACTTGCATAGTGGCGGCCGCCAACTCCAAATGGCCTGACGTGTCCCAAAACGTGGCAACACCTCATTGGTTGAAGAATCTATAAATACCGTACCCCAGCGTACGTTTTCAGAATGAATTTTGAGTGAGAGAGACTCTGCCGATATACCGATCGATTCTGATCCCCGACGCCGAAGCCCTGCCGAAATACTGAGATCCGAGCCTCCAACAGTCCCAAACCCTAGCTTGGATCATCGCCTGAAGATCAAATTGCTCATCCACATTCCCCAGCTTGAGGATTCCTAAGCCATTCAGGTATTTTGCTTGGATCCCCGACCCTTCTAACTCCATTTTCTACCCCTTTGGAG
>JAULJZ010119817.1:0-11257 GCA_032270985.1 Heliamphora pulchella
GATGGTTAAAAAACACTGTTATGCTTTAAACAGATTGGACATTCCTCTAACGAATTTATACTACCAACATAAATTAAAATTTAAATTCTAGGGGATGAATAACTGGTAATTTTATAGGAACTGAAACTATTGGAACAACAATTAGATAGCAAAAAATCTCTAGATGATAGAAAGAAAATAAAATGCTTGTTGACAAACATTCTACAGAAGCATGCACCCAAAGTACCTCAAAGTTTGACACTTTACAAAGGCATGTCACACAAATATCTCAAAAAGTTAAAAGACAGACGATTATGAATTTACCATATTGAGAAAACGAATAGGATCAAGTCTCATACTTGACAACTTGTTCAGGAAAATGCTTTCCTGGTTGCTTCTGCTGAAGTGTGTGCAAGTCACCTCCCTGGTGTGTTTGGATAGCCTAATACTTTACTAATGATTTATACGATGGTGAAATGTAGTTTACTTATCTAAATGCATGTAAGAAGACTTGATGAGTTAGCACAATAATTAATGTTTTTGTTGTTGTTGCTGATTTTGAAGCATCAATAGATTTTATTGGGGCTCCTTTAAACAGGTGGCTAAAGTCAATTTGATAAGCCCCTGAATCTGATAGGTAATCGAAACACTTTGGATGTTACAGAACTAAATCAATCTCAAGCACAAAAGCAGCCTATTTTATTAGGGCTCCTCATTATCAATGTCAAGCACAAATTCAAAATCAAAACCAAACCCAGAAAACTCACCTGTGAGGAACATATGAGGCGGTGGTTGGGAATCGTTAGCAGTCAGCGCAAAACCGTAGGGTTAATCCCCACCATGGGTTACCTCCACAACGGCCACCTCTCGCTCGTTCGACAAGCGCACAAGCACGCCGACCTCATCGTCGTCTCAATCTATACGTCAACCCAGGTCAGTTCGCCCCCTTTGAAGAACTCGTCACTTGCCCATCTGATTTTTTTGACGATATCAAGAAGCTCAAATATGTTCCCAGCAATGTCGATGTCGTTTTCCACCCTCACAATTTGCACGACTACGAAAACGGCGGTGGCAGTAGGAATGGGGTGGAGGGAGGAACAGAGAAAGAGGGAGCGGTGGCGGTGGTATCTTGTTGGAGGAGAGGGGATTAGGGCACGAAACATGGGTTGGGGTTGAGAAGTTGGAAATGGGTATGTGTGGGAATAGAGGAGAGTATAATGCCGTCTAATTAAAACTATGTCGTTTTGGCTTTCAAATTAATAAAACAGCATAGTTTTGTTTAAAAGCTTTTTCAAAGGAAAATATCCTATCACAAATAGTTTTTTTTTTGCGACCAAAGTTTTTGTGATTGCTAGTTTACCGTCGTAAATAATCAAAGTTTCACTTATTTGCGTCGACCATGTTTGTCGTCTCAAATAAAAATATTTTTTGCATCGGCTTTTCGCTTATTTGCGTCGACTATAGTTATCGTTTCAAAAAAAAAACTTTTTACTTCAAAAAATGAGCCAACATAAAAAAACTCAAGGCAAAAAGTACTTTTTGAGTCGACAAATGAGCCGACGCAAAAAAAACGAGGCAAAAAGTGTTTTTTCTAGTAGTGAGAGTCCCATCCCGATCCTAATAGTTTCGTCAGAGTGTTATAAATAGAAATAATGGTTGTACTCTAAAGAGATCATAAATTTTAATAGCACCCGATACGTGTTCATACTGCCGATATTCCAAACTCAATTAGCCTTCTGCTTCAGCCAACTAGATCTCTCTCCATTCTGTGTTTTTTTTTCTTGACTACTTTGTATTTTTCACCTCTCCATAATTATTCATTATCTATTTATTCTAAAAGGGTCCTACAAATTCATATATTATTTACTTATTATTCACTATTTATTGGGCAATGTTAACATTTTTTTTCCTTGATAGTTTTAAAAACAATCATAGATGTGGCAAGTTGAATTAATTAAGAAAATAAGAGAGATAAGTAATACATAAATTGAGTTTACTTTTTAAATTACATATAATAGTTAAAAGAGAACATGTACCGTATTAGTATTTGTATTCTATTTATTTAAAATAAAATAAGATATGAAATAAGAGTTAAATAATTATTCTTTTGGCACTCGATAAAGAAAAAGATAATGCGAATGAAAAATTTTATGTGCACAAATAAGGAATGTACATTTGAACACACTCATCATATATGAGGTGGGTTTTAACAATTGCATGGAATTTACGCTATATAAAAGAAATATCAATTATGAAACTCACTACACGTCAAAGATATGTCTAAAATTATGCACGTAAGAGAAGTGTATTCCAAGAAAGGATAAATTGTCATATGAGATGGATATGGGCAAATGTTGGTTTATTAATTTATTTTTGCTTATTTTAATTTAAGTAACATAGAATTTGGCTTATTTGTTTATTTTTGTTTTTTTTGAACTTTTTTTATATTTTGATTAAAAAATTTTATTTTTCTGACTCGTCTATATGAAAGGAGTCTAAAAAGTATAATAGTTTGACTAATTGATGAAAGAAGTTTACTAAAAATGAAAAATTTACAAAGTTAAATAAGCCAATAAATCAATAAACTAAATTCATCCATTCATGGCCATGAAAAATAATTCCATAAATTTCACATAATTAATTTTTATATGAAGAATTAATAATCCAATCACATCTAAACAAAAGTAATATTTGATATTTAGCACTATATATATATATATATATATATATATATTAGTCGAAGTACACATCAAACTTGCTCTCAGTCTTTTTTCTTTTTCTGAATGAGACGATCATAATACATTTAATAAAATTATCCACTCTACTATCAAAAAAATTGTGTTGTTATTACAAATTCTAGAGTTTAAAAACAAAAAAATAAAAGTACATTAGGATTTTCTTTAAAAAGAACTATTATAAACAAATTATCTCAAATACAAACGTTTTTATCTATAAAAAAAATAAACCACTAAAAAATTAATTTAAAAAAAACAATATGATTTGAGTCATCACCGCAATGTCTTAATTCTAATTAGGTAATAAATCCTAAAAATGGTTTGGTAGTCACAACTTGAAATTTAAGAGGTTTTTTTTTTCTTTCTATTTAACATCTCAGATTTCAATATTTTTGGATGCTATCAAAACAAAATTAGTTGGGCCGCGAAGCCTAAAAGTGGTAACTTTGGGCCTTCCAAACTTTGACCAAAACATATGACCCCTATAAAAAGTAACTTTTTACTCTAAATTCAAAAAAAATGTATTACAAACCGCAACATATTTGATACGATATTTATAGATGTATAAATAATTTAATCCTTAAAATAAGACAATTTTGATCTTCTCTTTGTTTTCTCCCTTCTCTCTTATTTTTTATATTAAAAAGTAAAAAAAATAAATAATTGACAATATTTTTCCTTTACTAATCAAACAAAGCATAATTTAATATTTTATTTTCATTATGTTTTTGTTTATTATTTTTTTACCATAATAAATTAGTAAACTAGAAAAGTTATATTTTCAATTGGGTGCATTGAAATTGACCAATTTATAAAATATTAAATTATTAATATTATTTTATATTTTACTCTTACATTATTAGAATTAAATAATTAAGTTTTTTTTAAGCACGAGTCATAACTAATATATATATATATATATATATATATATATATAGATAGATAGACTCCATCGAAATAAGTTTATTAATTATTTCGATTTTAACTCCACTAAAACCTAATTAGACACCACTTCTAATATTAATCCAAAAACAAAACCATTTTTATTATTGAAAAATTCAGAGTAATTAATTTTAATTTCACAAATAACTACTTTGCTAAACTCTTAATATATGGACAGCAATGATAAAAGTTTTCCAAATGCATTGATTGTTTATAGAACATTGAACATTGTTGCATTTACTAATTATAATTGATTTTATTAAAAAATATCGACATAAACAATTCTTTTATTTGGTGTAATGTGACAAGCCCGCATTCCGTATTTAATAAATGCTAATAATCCTACTTAACAAATTTGGTATCAAAATTGCAAAAATACTACCCAGAAAAAATATAAAAATTTAAAGATTAGTCATTTTTTTAGATCTCGTAAAAAATTTAGTCTCACAACTTTTATTTTAAGAGATTTAATCATATTAAATTAGGATTAATTATATTATCTTTAATTTATTCCTGTTTAATAGTTAATTTTTTCTATTTTGGACATGCGGAAAAATTTAAATGATATATTTATCAAGTCATCATAACTGTTGAAATTGAGAAGTGATACATTTTTATTTAATTAATGTCTCAATTTTATAAATTGATAAATATATCATTTATTGTATGAGACTAAAACTGTGAAAAAAATTACTAAGAGACTAAAACGTTATTATCAGTTATTAATAAAACTTATATTAAAATTACTCAAAAAAATAACTAAAATTTTAACCCAAGAGTAATTCTTAGGGTGCCAATGAATAATTAATAAGAAGTAAAATACAATTCAAATAAATCTTAAATCTCCTATTTTAAATTCGAAAAGTTTAGAATTCCCGAATTAATTGACTGAAAAAAACTACCAAAATCATGTATAGGCCATGTTTGGGTTAATTTTGTAATATTTTGTTTATTTTTGCCTTTTTAAAATTTTTATTTTTTTGACAATATTTTTACGTTTTTGAATTGACCTAAGAAGATTGAAAAACGTAAAAAAAGTTTGATAAAATTATTTTAGAAAAACGTTTACTAAAAACTCAACATTATATTTGACTTATTTTAATTAATTTTTATCTTTTTACATTTTAAAATTTATTTGTCAAAATCTATCAAAAAATGATCCATAATGAACATAAAATTATATAAAAATAAATTAACAAAATTATAACAAATTTCTTTACTTAAATTTTTTTACATTTTGGCCTTTTAGGTTAAATTCAACTTTACGATTCACTAAATACAATTATTTGCATATTTAACTTAAAGCAAAATAAGTCAAATAAACAATTTTTTTTAATTATTTAATTAATTTCATATTTTTCATATGTATATTTCTAAATACAATAGTACAATAATTTCTTGAAAATATATAGTATGAGAAGTTTTTTATATTTTAATGCATGCCGTGAGAAATTTTTCTTATATAAGTACTCATGTATTAAAAAAAATTAGTTACATCAATATTTTTGTTATTTTTTAAGAAAAAATGAGAACTATTTCAAAACTAGTATGAGATACTTTTCATATATATATTTTTTAATTTTGTCATTCAAAAAATAAGAATTATTTCAAAATCTAGTACGAAAAACTTTTTACACATATTTTTTTTTAACTTTCCCATTCAAAGAAATGGAAATTATTTTAAAATCTAATATGAGAAAACACTCATACATATTTTTCTTAATTTTATTATTTGAAACATAAGAACTATTTCAAAATCAGTATAAGAAACTTCTCATAATAGTATGAGAATTTTCTCGTACATATTTTTCTTAATTTCGCCATTCGAAAAAATGAGAATTATTTCAAATTAGTATTAGAAATTTCTTATGCATAGTAAGAGAATCTTCTCATATATATTTTTTAAAATTTTATTATTCGAATAAAAGAGAATTATTTCAAAATTAGTATAATAAATTTCTCGTATACATTTTTTTTCTTAATTTTCTTATTCGAAAAAATGAGAATTATTTCAAAATTAGTATGAGAAACTTTTCATACATAGTATGAGAATCTTCTCATATATTTTTTCTTAATTTTGTCATTTAAAGAAACGAGAACTATTTCAAAATCTAATCTGAGAAACTTTAATTCAAACATTTATTTTTTATTTTTGTCATTGTTGATTTTAGATGAATTGGGCAACTTATGAATAAAAAATTTCTCAATATAATTACATTAATATTTTTGTTATTTTTTAAGAAAAAAAGACAATTATTTAAAAATCTAGTATGAGAAACTATTCATACATATATATATTTTTTATTTTGTCATTTAAAAAAATAAAAATTATTTCAAAATCAAGTTTGAGAAACTTCTCATACATATTTTTTTTAATTTTGTCATACTTAATTTTAAATAAAACGAGTAACTTATGAATGAAAAATTTCTCAGCATGATTTTTTTTCAACATAATGAGAAATTTTTTATACATTGATGCAAAGCATGAGAAAATTGTCATATATAACTTTCTTAAAAAAAAGTTACTCATGAAAGTTCAACAGCATATAATTTAATATTTTATCTTTCATCATGATACATAGTGTGAGACATTTTTCATACCTTAACGCAGAACACAACTGTAATTTCTTGAATTGCAATTAATATAAATTTTATTTGAAAAAAAGAAAATTTCAATGTTTGTAACATTTAATTTTTTAAAATTTATATTTAAATGAATCTTATTTAAAAGATACGGACGAGAGATGCACCTCATTTTTTGGTGTGTATGTTATGCACTTATAAGATCCGTGATTGAAATTATGAATATTTGTGGATAAAATTAAAAAATATTTAAAATTTTAAGTGAAAAGTTGTGAGTTATAAATTATGCGAATTTTGATTATGGTGGTGTTTGGCATTTGCTGAAATTAGTAGGATATAAATTGTAACTTGTAACAGAAGTTGTGAGTATTATAGGTTGTAATTGTAATAGAAGAAAAAATTATTATAATATGTAGCATAACTTATTGGTGCTTAAAAAAACTTGTAACTTATAACTAAAATTAGTAGTAATAAATTAAAAATTACTAAGGATAGCTTTGTCAAACACCTCTTATGAATTCTTAAAATAAAGTTTTAAAATTTGTATAATTGTTGATTTATAAATTTTTTTAATTTTTTAATTATGAATTTGCATAATTAATTATAAATTTGTGTGACAAAATTCATAAAATACACTAATATAAAAAATAATTAAATTTGTAGCAATAAGATAAGGCAACAGGGTAATAGAAAGTACTCAATTCGGTCAAAAAAATCGGTAAAACTCTTCAAAACAAATAGCAATGCTCTTTTAAATTATGAATAGTTTTATGAGTATTGCTCTTTTAAATTATGAATAATTTTATGAGTTTTTTTCTCTTAACATTGCAGTACTAATAATTAATAGGGGTAATTTGACTCCAATTCAACCTCCCAACCTGCATGAACATATATAATTCTGTAATTCTCTATGTACACAAAAACCAGTCACATAAAAGAATATGAATGGTCAAGATTTTACAAATTGTGATAGTGAAAGCAACTTCCAAAAAATGGTAACCATTCATTATCCTTCCAATGGTTGGTCCTATGACTAATTTCAGTTTATCTAGAATTATCCTATATACTCCTATTATAATTTTAATTTTAAATTTATAAAAATAGTTCCAAAAAATGGTAACCATTCATTATCCTTTCAATGGTTGGTCCTATGACTAATTTCAGTTTATCTATAATTATCCTATATGCTCCCATGATAGTTTGAATTTTAAATTTTTTAAATTTATAAAAATAGTTCTATAACTTCCCACTCCTTTCCTTTTATTGTTTTTTAATTTTGGAATTTTATTAATTAAATTCTCATAATTTATAATTAACTCATATTATTTTTATAATATATTATTTTTTATATTTTAACCTAACTCAAGTTGCACACACATCGTGTGTGCTCAAATGCCAATATTAAATTAAATAATTGATTAAATTATAACTTATTTGATTTAAACGTATAAAATTGAATTAAATTTATTATTTTTTAATTTTATCCCTCCATTAAATAAAAATAAAATTAGCAATATTATTTTAAAAAATCCAACTATAATTTCTATGAATTGAACTAACAATACCAAATTTCCCAGTAATTTGCTAATCCCCATTTAAAATATTAGTAGTCCAAAAAAATTAATAATCTTACTCAAAAGTATTGCTTCAAATATAAAATTAATAAATTTATGGAATTATTAGTCAAATTCAAAGACTTAACACCATCTCCAACCATTCTCCCTATAATTTATCCAAATAATTCTCTATAATAGCTAAAAACTATTTTAGAGAACCATTTTTTTGTTCATAACTCAAACTATACTCCCTATGTTAAGGAGTCATAATTTTTTTCAATACAATTTTTAATTGTAAATTTTAGCTCCAAAACTATAACAACAAAAAATTATAATAATTTATATATCAAATTATATTTAAATTACATTTGAGTTTTATATATATATTGGTTATGAAAGAATCTTAAAACAAATGCATCAATGTAAAGACCAATTGGTTCGATGTACAAGTGGGGTTTGGAAACCTACTCAAATCAAGTATTTCATGATTAAAAAAAAAATTATTAATTATTTTATGTATTACTAAATTTAAAAGCGATTTATTAAATCAAAAGTTTTTACTTAAAAATAATTATAAAGCACCAAAAGATGTTTTACAAAAAAATGTTAAAAATATAACTTCAAAATAAATTTTTGCACGATGACAAATAATTCTTAGTATATTTGATTTTAATATTGAATTTATTTAAGATGAATCCAATTTCTATCTTGACTTCTTAACTCGAGAATTATTGCAGGATTAATGTTAGATGAATCCAATTCTATCAATTTTTGACAAAATACATTTTCATACTATCTAAAATAAGTTAATGTTAGCATCTTAGATTAGTCAATAATTCTTTTTCTCTTTCGATGATAATTTAAGTATTATCTACAAAATGTTGAATCATAACAATTATTAACGTAGTTACAACATCACTTTTAGATAAATTATTTTCTATTATAGAATTGCCTTCTTCATCTCTTTTTATAGTTGTTAATATTACTCGTCTTTAATGTTTTGTGAGATACTTATCTTACCATCTTTCGAGTTGTCCAAAAAATTCAATAATTAATAATTCTCCTATATTTGCATAATTATTTTAAGAATTTTGTGCAATGGCCGCCGTAACTGCCATCATCATATATTGACCTATTTAAATTATTTAATAATCTGTTTTACCATTTATATTCTATTCCATTATATTTGATCTATTAATGACATGTGACATTTTCATTGGTTTTTCTTCAAATTATAAATTAATTGGTATTGGTCTTAAATAATAATCACGTGTGACAAGTTTATAATGAATTGTCGTTTCTTGTATTTATAATGGTTAATTTTGAAATTATTTATATAATTGTTATAATTCTTCATATTCTTGTAACGTATTTTTAAATTTACATTCTTTTTTTTTACTCTTAACGGGATGAGGTTGATTTTGAACTTATTTGAAGTTAATTTAATTGTTAATGTTATTGATATAATTTTTAAATAAATTCTTGTGATGATTCTTTAAAATAAAATTTAGGTTTAACAAATGATTGTACATGAGAAGGTGTTGTTTTATTTGGTGGAGTATTTGTAAAAATAGTAAAAACTTGCGTATGTAAATCTTTTACAATATTTTAAATTGACATTAATTGAGGATCAATATAGATTTATTGGGAGAATTCTCTCCCAAAGATAATTTTAATCTGCAATCCAATGAAAATAACTACTTTGAAATCAATTATAATTTTACATTATTATGAAGTTAAAAGCATAATTGTCTCATTGTTCAAAATTACTTTCAACAATATTATTGTTATTCGTCAAAAGATTTTCTCTAAAATTGTCAAGTAATTCTTCCAATCAAAATTATTGTCAAAAAGCCTCAAAATATTTCCATCTTCATGCCAATTCAAATTTTTGCATGCACCAAAAAAACTTTTCAAAAACAAATACTCTATAATTTACGCAAAACAACGCATCCCTCAAAAGTTTTCACATGCTGCAAAATTTAAAAAGATACCTTTTTAATGTCTCCAAAAGTGATTATCAACAGTAATAAAAGTGAAAAATACTACAAGAAATTGCTCAAACAGTATTCAATAGTATTACTGTATTATTATTATTCTATATATATATAATAAAAACAATAAAGGGGAAAAACAATCAGCGAGAAGAAGAGGGAAAGAACAACTTGCAGAGAGGAAAGGGGAAGAATAACTTTCAAAAACCAACGACATGGGAAGGAGAAAAAGAACTAGCGACACAGAAAAAGACAAACCAGCAAACAAGAGAAGAAAAAATTCAACAAATTTCAAAATAGGTACTATTGATGAGCCTCACCAAATTAATTGAAAACTTGCCACAAACAAAGAGTCAAAAATCAGAAAGCTAAATTGATGAAGCAACTGACGAGGTTTGGAGCAGTGATTTTTGAACTTTCTCACTAAATTGACGAAGGAAAAAATAAGGAGTGAATTAGAGATAGTCTTAGAACAAGTACCAAACAAGCCCCTAAATCACCCAATTACACCCACCCACTCGATTACACCCACCACCTCACTCCTAAATCAGTTGATCTAACACCACTTCGCAGAGAAAGATACACAAAAAGAGAGGGAAATACAGAATTTAAGACCACCACATTGTATTAAATTCAGTAGTTCTAACAGCTCGCACGGAAAGATCCACAAAAGAGAGAAACATAAACACACAATCTAACACCCACCACATTGTATTAAATTCAAAATCACCCAACTACACGACCACACACCTGAATCAGTAGATCTAACACGGAATCCGTACAAACCCCAAAAAACATAAAAATAAAACTCAACCACCGAAACCGTACAGAGTCCGCCCCTGCCTCTTGAGCGCATACACGACGTCCATGGCGGTCACCGTCTTCCTCCTGGCGTGCTCGGTGTAGGTCACGGCGTCACGAATCACGTTCTCCAAAAAGATCTTGAGCACCCCTCGGGTCTCTTCGTAGATCAGCCCGCTGATCCTCTTAACCCCTCCTCTCCTCGCCAGCCTCCGGATCGCCGGCTTCGTGATCCCTTGAATGTTGTCTCGGAGGACCTTCCGGTGCCGCTTCGCGCCGCCCTTGCCCAACCCCTTCCCTCCCTTGCCACGGCCAGACATTGTGATTTGGAGAAGAGATTTTCGGAATTTTTGCGCTCGAGCGGAGGCGTTGAAATTGGTGATTTGAACGAGATTTGTGTGTGATGGAGTGAGAGTTTGGGGAATTTATTATGAAAAGGTAAGGGTTTGTAGGGTTTGAATTTGAGCGGGGGAATTGGGTTGGCGACTTGGCGGTCGTTTGGGGTTTGGTTGTAAGAGCGTCGATCCGCGTGATGTAGGGTAGTTGATTCTGGTACGTTGATAGGATACGAATCGACGGTGTGGTTTGTTTGCGGAACAACGGATCGATGACGTGGATTTCTGGACACTTGTTTTTCGTTTGGGTCTTGGCTTAGTAGTAATGGCCG
>JAULJZ010119828.1:0-11256 GCA_032270985.1 Heliamphora pulchella
TGCATTTCTTCCATTCCTTTATTAATGTCTAAATCATCATCAACTGGAATCTTAGAAGAAAAATGGTTAGTTTCATCAAAGGTAATATGAATAGACTCAACTGATGTTATAGTTCTTTTGTTATATAATCTATAAGCTTTACTATTAGTAGCATACCTAAGAAAAATTTCTTCATTAGATTTAGAATCAAATTTTCTCAATTCATCTTTGTCATTTAAAATGAAACATTTACATCCAAAAATATGAAAGTAAAAAATGTTGGGCTTTCTACTATTCCATTGCTCATAAGGAGTTTTATTTAAATGGTATCTTATGAAAACTTGGTTCATTACAAAGCAAGCAGTATTAACTGCCTCGACCCAAAAATACTTAGGAATTTTGTATTCATTTAACATAGAACATGTTATTTCTTGTAAAGATCTATTTTTTCTCTCTACAATTTTATTTTTTTGAGGAGTAAGAGGTGCAGAAAAATTATGAGAAATTTCATTTTGTTCACAAAATTTTTTAATATTTTTATTTTTGAATTCTCCCCTCTATCACTACGAATGTATAGAATAGTATAACCCTTTTCATTTTGAATTTTCTTACAAAGTTTGGCCAACACATGACATACTTCATCTTTTTTGCAAGAAATAAAACCCATGTATATCGTGAAAAATAATCGACAATAACAAAATAATATGCTTTTCCTCCAAGACTTTGCGGTTTTATAGGACCAAATAAATCAAGATGAAGTAATTGTAAAGGCCTATTTGTTGAAACTCTTGTTTCCTTTTTAAACTAGTTTTGGCTTGCTTACCAAATTGGAAAGCATCACAAACTTTGTCTTTGATGAATTTAGTCTTAGGCAAGCCTTTAACCAAATCCTTTTTGACAAGTTTGGATAGAAGATCCATGCTAGCATGACCTAACTTCCTATACCTTAACCAACTAGTTTTATTTATAGCAGAAAAGCATATAACATTTTGAGAATGTAAATTTTCAAAATCAATGGTGTAAACATTTTCAAATCTCTTTGCAACAAATAAAACTTTATTATTTTCTTTGTTTTCAACAACACATGCATCATGCAAAAATTTTACACTATGGCCTTTATCACATAATTTACTAATACTAAGGAGATTATGTTTGAGACCATTGACAAGTAGTACGTTATCAATAGTTAGGGAAGAGTCCTTACTGACCTTACCTATACCAATAATTTTACCTCTTGCAATGTCTCCAAATGTTACATGACCTCCATCTTTAGGTGTTAAGGTTAAGAATTTCGTCTTGTCACGCATCATGTCTTGAGCATCCACTATCTAAATACTATCTTTCTTTTGATGATGAGGATCTCAAGCATACCTACAAAACAATTTAAATGATTTTCTTTGGTACCCAAATCTTTTTGGGTCCTATAGGATTAGTCTATTTTATTTTTCAAACCATTTTTGTGATCCCATTATTTTTTTTAGTGGGCGATCAAATTTAATATGAAATTTTCTTTTGCATTGAAAGAAAGTTACATTTTCATAAACATTTTTAGAAAATGTGTTTGAAAATCTTTTTGATTCTTTCACAAAATAATTTTTGGATTTAAGTTTAACTTCTCCATTATAACCTATTCCTTCTTTATTCAATGACCTTCTTTATGCTCTCAAAAGTTTTTCAAAATTTTCTTTTCTATTTGTTAATTTATAGGTAATTTTTTAATAATCTTCTACTTTTCTTTTTGATTCATAGGAAACATCATTTTCAATATTTTTACCTTTCAAGTTTATAAGATCTTTTCTTAACCTATCATTTTCTTTTGTTAAATTTGAAATATCATTTTTAAAAGTTTTTGTTAATCTATCAAATTTGACTCTTAAAATGAGGTTTTCTTTTTCCGATGTTTCAACTTTTAAATCATGCTCCCTAGAAATGTTTTCACTTTTAATTTTTGTAGTTTTATTTGAGAGTTTTAAGTCCTCAATTTCTTTAGAAAAGCTTTTATTTTCATTTTTTAATTTAAAATTTTTCTTTTCTAATTTCAAGAGACTTTTATATAAATTAAATATTTTATTTTTAAGATCATCGTATGATGGCATAGAATAAGAAGAGCAAGATGAATTGCAAGAATTTGAATGAGAATTTATCTCTTCGTCTATACTCGCCATCAAGCAGAAGTTCGCCATTTCTTCGTCGCTTGAACTATTGCTTGATTCGTTTGAATCGAAGTAATCCCATGTGGTTGCTTTTATGGCTTTCTTTTTCTTCTTTGAATCCTTTTTGAGTAAAGGACATTCAGGCCTGATGTGCCCAGTTTTGTTGCAGTTGTAGCAAGTAGGTGGTTCTTTCTTGAGTCTCGTTTGTCAAATTTTGTGCCTCGGAATCTTCTTGAGAATTTTTTGTCACTTTTGAGGAATTTCCCGAATCTTCTCGTGATGAGGGCCATGTCATCATTATTGATATCCTTGTCTTCATCACTGGAGCTTTCTTTTCAAGCTTTGAGGGCAATGAATTTCTTAACCTTATTTTGCTCGTTGATTTTTTCATTTATCTTGAGCCCGTATGTCAACAGTGAGCCAATTAGCTCATCCAAGGTCAAGAATCTTAGATTTCTTGCCTCGGAGATGGCTATAGCCTTAGCTTCCCAAATGAGTGGTAAGGCTTTGAGTACTTTCCTTAACAACTCATAAAGCTGGTAAGTTTTTTCAAGTGCATTGAGAGAATTTATAATATGAGTAAAGCGAGTGTATATGCTAGATATTGTTTCATCTTCATGCATTTTAAAATTTTCATATTTACTAATTAATCTATCTATCCTAGAATATTTAACATTTTGTGTGCCTTCATAAGTGACTTCTAATTTTTCTCATATTCTTTTTGCACTTTTACATGTTATTATTCTATTATATTCATTTGTATCTAAAGTATAATACAATGCATTCATGGAACTAGAGTTTATTTGTAATTATTTCAGATCATTTTCATTCATTTTTTCTTCTAATTTAGGAACCTCAGTTTTAGTGGGAGTGAAGTTACCTTACACGATTACTCTCCATGCTCTCCAATCCATGGTTTGAATGAATATTCTCATTCTTTGCTTCCAAAAGGTGTAGTTAACACTACTAAAGATTGGAGGCCGTGTGGAGGACTGACCTTCCCCAAAAGGGAATACAGCAACGCCTGCCATAGATCTTTTTCACAAAAACTTACTAAGAATAATGTGTTTAGGCTCTGACACCAATTGATATTACGTGTGTAATCCCAAGAGGTGGGGTGAATTGGGTATTCAAAATCTTTTAGATAAAATAATTAAATATAAGTGTATGACCTTTAGTTCACAAAAATATTACTTATTTAATTCACAAGTAAATTTGTTTTAAACTTATAACCAAAATCTTGTGTTGAAATATTTAAGATTAATATTTCAAATACAACACTTTATTGGTTTTATCAATTGAAGTTTAACTTTCAAGATTAATATTTTTCAAATATGATTTCAAGATAAGGATATAACAATATTTCTTCCAAAATGAAAAGAAAGAATTTAAAAGCTTTTTAGGTTTAAGATTTAAAAGTTGTAAGAAATAAAAAAAAAATTCAAGTTCAAAAGTATGTTAAGAACACTCCTCTTGTTTTAGATTTTTTAATTTGCAAACAGATTAACCTCTTGATAGAAAATTAAAGTGTAAAAAAATTACTTGCAAAGCAAATGAATCAAATAATGAAATTACTTAAGTGTAAACGTGTGTGATGTAAGAAAAATCAACAATAAAGTAAATGACAGAAATAAGCAAATAAGAAAAGGAACACCACGATTTTTACAAGGTTCGGCACAACGGCCTACGTCCTTGCCTCAAGCCAACCGCTATGAGGAATTCTTTTTACATCTCCATCAATAGGCGGAGGAGCCTCTCTCCTTAGCCTAGGCAGAGTAGCCTCTCTTGAGAATGCACCCTTCTCAAGTAATTTCAATCCTTGTAGGCGGATTAGGCTCTTTTGAGAATCACCTTTCTCAAATAAAAATCAATAATTATCCAAAAAAAATACAAATCAACAAGAAGAATGATATGAGAGTGTACAAAGAACGCTCATTGGATGAGCAAATAAGTACAACAAATAAAACTCTAAACTCACTTCTCAAGAAATAAAACGATGAAGTTCAATGAGAATACTAAATGATTTTTCTCTCAAAAATGTGTATGAAAAGTTAAAGAATTGAAGTGCAAAGAAGTAGTAGAGTGAGAGAATAGTTGAGAGAATTGAGTGAATGAAACAATAGTACAAGACCTCTATTTATAGGCTCCAAAATCAAATTAGCCGTTGGACTAAATATAAGTGTCAAACTAGCCGTTTTTAGAAAATTTCGAATTTAAGCCTGTTCGGTCGACTGAACTTCACTTCGGTCGACTGAACTCCAAGGTTCGGTCGACTAAACTGTTGTAGATCTGAAAATGTATTTTTGGTAGCTGGTTCGGTTGTCTGGGCATAATACATAAGTCGACTGGACATGTGAAAAACCAGAATTTTATGTTTCCAAAATAGTTTTGATCACTGTTTGATTTGGAATGATTATTTTATGACTTTTTAGGATTCCTATGAGCTTCAAAGTAAAATTCAAGAGATAAAGTGAATGTACAAGAATCATAAAATTAAAAAATATTCTTCAAGTCTTCAATATCTCGATTCCTTGCTTTTGTTCCACAAAAACTTGTCACCAAAGAACTTGATTTGAATTTAAGCGTCATGTCTTCCACTTTGTATCTTGGATTGTGCTAAGCATGTATGTCCTGTAAACAATCTCAATTTGCACAATTAGATACATAGGTTTGTTATCATCAAAATTGGTTATTGAAGCCTTATTAGGCCAACAATCTAGGCAGTGCCTGACTATATATATTGTGACTTGAGTTTGACATGTAAGTTTGGGATAGTCCGAAAAATAGAGGTGACTCTGCCGAAATTTTTAAGAATTAGAATTAGTTTATTTTGGAAATTTTGGATAAGTGAAAACCTATAAGAAATTAAGTTCAAGAGAATATTATTAAAGGAATTTTGGTTAAAGGAATAGGAGTTATCAAGTGGGTATCACGCGCCTCAGAGTCTTGGGCGTGACAGTTCGGTTCTAGTAGTTCTTGTTTTCGTCTCTGGGCGGTTGATGGTTCGTGGTCCTAAGTAAATAATCATGCGATGATGAATGGAAGTGTTGAATGTTTAGTTTGGTGAGAAACCCTATTCTTTTGGGTGTCACTAAGACTTTTGTTCATAAGAGCCCTCTTATTATATTTCCATGCAAGAGCAGTGTTGTTTCCGCTCTAGCAGCTAATTCTTTATGCCGTTCTTGTTAGGTTTGGAAACGTACGTTTAACATCCTATCTTATTGTGAGTTACTCGTTTGATTGTTATATCTTGGGCTCGATTTTTCTCTACCGCTGTGGGATATGTCCTTCGTTACGAGATGTTTTCTGTATTGATACTCTCTGACCCCGGTCTTGGATGTTACAAGACCATAATCACTGTTGAGCCACATTCTCGCCATGATTGGAATTCTGCTTTAAGAGCCCTTATTTTGCTTAAAAATCTTGTATTGTGGTAAACCATCCTTTGGTCCTAATGAGTTCTTTTCCCTTGAACTAGATATTGGTTATTTTTGCTCTAGAATGAATACCCCTTTGGCTTTAGGTGTTGGTGCAGTAGTAATGTGTTTTGGGGTTCTGTAGTTATCAATCGTGAGGATGTGAACGAGATTCAGGTGGTGTGTAGGGTAGGATGTAAGTGATTTCATATGAAAGGTATTAAAGTTCGACAGTGTATATTTTCGGCTTACAGAGGTAGTTCACGATGTGTTTTAAGACGGATATGAGAGAGTTGTGCGGTATTCCAAGTGAAGACCTTAGTTAGTGTAGGCAAAAGTATAGCGTGTGCGAGACCAGTTTTGGGTGTGGGAATGTGATAGCATCTCTTTTGTTGTAGACCTTGCAATGTCCTATTTTTGCGATCGTTGGTAAGAATAGGAAGGAAGTTAATACGAGAGCTCATGCTGAATTTTGAGAACAAAATTCCCTAAGGGAAGAAGGTTGGGGAGACTTGATATGTTTTAATTAATTTTATTAACGTAAAAGAATTAATGGAGATGATTTCTGATGATAAACGTTGCATGATGTATATGGTTTGCATCTGTTGAGACACTGGAAAATTAAATTGAAATTAATTTCATGATGCCAGAAAATTGGAATAATGTGATTTGGATTAATTAAAGTTAATTTGGAGGATTTATGGTTATGGGTTTAAAATATACATACCTAAACACACACACACACACACACATATATATGTATATAAAGATAGATAGATATATAGATATTAGTGATGGTGTCACGCCCCAAAATCTAGGGTCACGTGAAAATCCACGAAACATCATTTTTTATGAAAAATAGGTTTTCCAACAACAAACCCACCTTTTGAAATCAAAAGAAAACCCAACATACATCTCTCATAAACAGAAATATCCATATTCAACAAGCATAATTTATCACCCTGAGGCATACAAAACATGCCTTCAACAGGCATACAAAAAGGAAAACTACTAGAGTCTTCCGTCAACACGGCCACCACTAGATCAACTTCTCCAGATCATCATCCTCATGTCCTGAAAATGGTTTTATAGCAAAAATTCCACACCGTGAGCCGAAACCCAAATAGAAACAGATTATATAAAGCTGTAAAGCAGGATATGAAATCATATAGTGGGAGCCAGCTCAACCACAAGTAAAACCAGAAATTATAACTAATGCAAACAACAGTTAAAGAAAACTGTAATCAAAACGTTGCTTTCCACTTAGATCACACAACCAAGGAAAGAAATAAAATAATTCCTATGTACTGACTCCGTCACAAGGGGACAGATGTAACAACTACAAACTACTGCCCCGTTACCCAATCCCTACACATCGTAGGACTGGTTAGGTAAATGCAAGTTCTATACGAAACCACCACAACATAAAAGCTTAATTTATGGGCCCGAAATCCGGGGGTACAAAGCACCAAACTCCTTAATTTACGGGGACTAACCCGAAGGTACAAATCACCTACTTTGTGCACGTTTTTGGACTTACACCGAGGGAAACTCGTGCCAAATACCCGCTATCCCAGTACATCTAAAGAATCATTTTACAAAACCTCCAAAAGAAAACATATTTTTTCCAAAGTTTTCATAAAAACTCCTTTTGAAACCATTCCCTCTGAAAACCAACTGTCGAAATACGAGATTACATGAATCCATCGCTTTAAAACCATTCGAGGAAAGAGCGGAGAACCAAAACCCAAGCACCAAACCACTAAAACATCACCAACAGTCCACACAGGATCCCAGTCGACTTGCCCAAGCCCCCAGTTGACTGAAAACTCTTGGGAAAAAAAGAAAAACCAAAACAGAAACATATCAATCGACTGACCTGAAGGTCCAGTTGACTGACTCTCAAAAAGCAAGATCTAGTCGACTGACCACCATGGCCCAGTCGACTGACCTTCCCCAGAAAATGATTTTAAGCCACAGTCTTTGCTTGCAAACCCCAAATCGAGCCTACAAACATCCGTATAACACCCTCGGACGTCTACACATCCAACCCCGACTTCAAAACCTCGAAAGAAAACTCTCGGAACACACTTTCATCCACTAAAAACGATGAAAAATGGTTTTACAACCAAAAACTCATCTTTGAAAGAAAGTCAATTTTCAAGCGTTTTAAAACGGTAAAAACACGTATGATTACACATAGAACCCTTTAACAGTTATACAGTCTAGAATCCTATCTTGATTAGTCAAAACTTGATGCCTCGATCTACGTGCAAAACCAAGCCTCATTAGAATGAAATTTTGTCCAGATGGATGCGTAGACCACGATACCAACAACAAGAATCGGCTGTAGGATCGTCAAAAACCAAGCCTCGGGCCCTCGATAAGTTTGACAGAAGGCAGAGAGAAAATTAGAGGAAACTTAGGAGTTAAGTTTTGAAAATATCTAACTCCTGATATTTATAGGCCTCCAAAATATCTTTTTTTTTAAAATTTTTGAAATTCGCACCAAAACTCCCTACAACTCTCGGGACCAATCCAGCATGCTCAGATAAACCAAAACATACATCAAAACACATATAAGCATATTAAATCGAAAACGCTTAAACTTGTTGAAAAACACCAAATATGCATATATATAAAAAATAAAACGGTACAGGGTCTCACAATTCTACCCCCCCCGGCCTTAAGAAATTTCGCCCCTGAAATTCACTACAAGGTCACTAGGTAAACAACTCCGAGTATCTAGCATGAACCCCAGACTGAAGCTCCCAAGTCGCTTCTTCAACCCCGTGATGAAGCCATTAAACTTTGACATAAGCAATTGTTCTCCCCCGTAACACATGTTCCTTTGTATCTAGGATCTTCATTGGACGCTCCTGATACGTGATATCCTCGTCAACCCACAACTCAGCCCAATCCAGAACATGTGACGGATATGGCTCATACTTTCGAAGCATGAAAACGTGAAACACGTTATGTACAGATGTCAACTGAGGTGGTAAGGCCAGACGGTATGCCACCACCCCAATCCTTTCTAAGATCTCGAATGGTTTAATAAAGCACGGTGATAGCTTCCCGCTACTGCCAAACCTCATCAACCCTTTATATAGCGAAACCTTCAGAAATACGTGATCCCCCACTACAAACTCCAAAGGTCTCCTCCTCTAATCTGCATAACTCTTCTGGCAGCTCTAAGTTGTCACCAGACGCTGACGAATCACTATAATCTTCTTTGTGGTCTCCCGTACTAGGTCGAGTCCCAAAATAGCAGTCTCTCCCACCTCTGTCCAACACACAGGCGATCTACACGATCTACCATACAAAGCCTCATATGGTGCTATACCTATATTAGACTAATAGTTTTTGTTGTATGCAAACTCTACCAATGATAGGTGATCTTTCCAAGAACCCTAAAAATCAAGCACACAGGCTCTTAACATGTTCTCCAAAATCTGGATGGTCCTCTCAAACTGACCGTTAGTCTGTAGGTGAAAAGCTGTGCTGAAGGTCAAGCTAGTCCCTAAAGACATCTGAAGACTCTGCTAAAAGTGCGATGTAAAACGCGGGTCTCGATCAGAGACAATAGTTATAGGTACTCTGTGTAGTCGAACTATCTCCCGAACATACAACCTACCCAATCTGTACACCGAATCCTTCACTCGAATGCGAAGAAAATGTGCTGACTTCGTCAGCCTATCAACTACAACCCAAACAGCATCATGTCCCGCCGGCGATCGAGGAAGTCCTGATACAAAATCCATCGTGACATTCTCCCACTTTCACTCAGATATAGGCTACGGCTGTAACAATCCTGCTGGCCTCTGGTGTTCCACATTTACTTGCTGACAAGTAAGGTATTGAGAAACGAATCGGATCACGTCTCTCTTCATTCTCGTCTACCAGAACTGACGACGCAAATCATGATACGTCTTCGTGCCTCCTGGGTGCACTGCAAAACGTGAATGATGAAACTCATGTAGCACCTCAGCTCGGCACGACTCTGGCATAAATAATCGCCCTGTCAACCTCAGACTCTGATCCGAACCCACAACCCATCCTGTTGTGTCCTTCCCACTAGCAATGCAATCCCGTATCATCTAAGCCTCCTGATCGGTTCACTGAGCCTCTAACACACTTGCAACCAATGCGGGCTGTGAAGCTACTGAATATAAAGTCGAACCCCTTCCTGTCTCCTGAAGACACAAATCAAACTCCCCAACGTCTCTACGCATGTCCCACACTCGTATAGCCATAGATGCTAACGAGCCATGAGATCTCCTACTAAGTGCATCGATTACGACATTTGCCTTTCCTTGGTGATATTGCAAATCAAAGTCGTAGTCTCCCAATAACTCCATCCATCGTCTTTGGCAAAGATTCAAGTCCTTCTGCGAAAACAAGTATTTCAAGCTCTTGTGATTAGAGAAAACCTCTAAGTGCTCACTATATAGATAATGCCGCCATGTCTTCAAAGTAAAGACCACGGCTGCCAACTCTAGATCGTGCGTCGGGTAGTTCTTCTCGTGTGTCTTCAACTGTCGTGAGTCGTAGGCTACAACCTTAGAAAGCTGACTGACAGGACATGCTCCCTGCATCAATACGCAGCCCAAACCATCATGTGACGCATCGCAATACATTGTATACCCCAGACCTCGCTCTGGAATAACCAACACTAGCGCACTAGTCATTTTCCTCTTCAACTCTTGGAAAGCTGACTGACAGGACATGCTCCACACGAACATAACTCCCTTCCTCGTCAGACGCGTCATAGGTGCTGCAAACCTAGAGAAGTCCTTGACGAACCGCCGATAATAACCTGCCAGACCCAGAAAACTACGAACTCAAAGACGTTCTTTGGTCGCTGCCAATCCATCTCGGCATAAGTCTTCGACGAGACCACTGATACCCCATCTTTTGACACCACGTGTCCAAGGAATCTCACCTCCGACATCCAAAACTCGCACTTCTCGAACTTTGCATACAGGCGATTTCTCTCAGGAGCTGCAAGACAACATGCAAATGTTCCTCGTGCATCTCTCTCGTGGGCGAATAGATCAGAATGTCGTCCATGAATACCACCACAAAACTATCTAGGTACGGGTGGAAGATACAGTTCATCAAACCCATAAATATCGTAGGGCCGTTCGTCAAACCGAATGGCATGACTAAAAACTTGTAGTGACCATAACGAGTCCAAAAGGCGGTCTTCACTATGTCCTCGTCCCTAATCCTCTGCTGGCGATACCCTGACCTCAAGTCAATCTTCAAAAAACAGCACGATCCCTTCAGCTGATAAAATAGGTCGTCAATCCTAGGCATAGGATACTTATTCTTCACAGTTACCTGCTTCAGCTTCCTATAGGCTATACACAATCTCAAAGACCCATCCTTCTTCTTTGCAAAAAGAGCTGGAGCTCCCTACGGCGATGTACTCGGCCACACAAACACCTTGTCTAGCAACACCTGCAACTGCACCTTGAGTTCTCGCAACTCAGCTGGTGTAAAGCGATACGATGGCATAGAGATGAGTGCTGCTCCTAGGATAAGATCAACAGAGAAATCCACATCTCGGCTCGGCGATAACTTGAACAGATCATCAGGAAAGACATCTGGGTAATCAAAAATCACAGGGGGTAGCTCCCCTCAAACCTCACCCAGCTCATCCAACCTGAGAGCAGAAAAGAGGAAACCTAAGTTCCCTCGAA
>JAULJZ010119849.1:0-11256 GCA_032270985.1 Heliamphora pulchella
CTTTTTTAGATACTTGAACCTGTTCTTAAATATTCTAAATAATATTTAAAAATAAATAAAAACTTTTATATCGAAAATCTATGTTCTGAAAGCTCACATTCGAATTAAAAAAAGTTTATACTATTACGATCAACCATCGTGATTAAAAAATTAAATAATAATCATCATTCAACTATTCAATCAAACATGAATAGAATAATGATCATAAAATCGAAATTAGAACGCCTGCAAAACAAAGTTAGCACAGTTCTAAATCTACCTGCCCTCTTGATTAACCGTAAATAAAATAAAAATGACTCTGATACCCATTATTGGAGGTAAACTGCCAAGATCATTGATCGATCTAAATAGGCTCTAAATAATTTTTAGAGCCTATAGGCTCTAACTGGACGGAAAATCGCCGAAATAGGCTCTAAATAATTTTTTTTTGATGTTGAACGATCAAAATAAAAACCCGTGCCACCACATTTAATTTAGATGAATACATTTTCGATCGTTTCTTCAACTACGAACTTTGATTCTCTGAGTTGAAGCTCCGATCAGACCTTCGACGATATTCTCGATGAGATTTTCGAACGTAATATGGATACGATCCTTCGAGAACTAATACTGGCAAAATCTAGACAACCTTAGTCTTAAAAGATAACTTCTTAATTTGGTTCAGTCTACCCGTATATTTATAGGGCTACTGCAGGGATTTGTAGAGTAATTATGACATAAACTTCTAGTGTAACCCAGATACCCATCTAGCGGTTTCTGCAAATATGTAAACCTCTCAACAGTTTTTGTAACTATGAAATCCTTGTAGGGATTTCTATAATTTTTATAAAATACTAAATTTCAGTTCATACCACTGAAGAACTGTAACTGCACTCTTAACCATAATCTCAAGACTAATTTGCATTGAGCTCCTGTTATTAAATACTTAACTCATATTTTCACGTTAAGATTTTCAATGCCCACCAATTAAATTTAATTACAGATAATTTAATTTAATCGGCATCTTCAAAATTCTTTAAATCATTTCGCTTAACTTATTTGACTGCCGAATAATTGAATTCACCTACAGGATTTGGTCCAGTCAAAACTTATAAGCTTCCTTAAGGAGGTATTGTCAATCCCGAACAATTGAGGCGTGAATTCTGTTAAAAATTAATATTTACCATATAATTAATACTGCTATCCAATTCACCGGGGCTATTGACCCATGAAAGATCGCGCATCAGCCCGCCGCCATTCAACCAGATGCTTGTCCAAAAGAAACCATTCTATCGCGATCCATTCAGGCGCTCGTTTGGACAAAAACACACTGTCTCGTACCATTCAACGGGATTAGCTAAAAGATTTTTCTTCACAATCTTCATAGTT
The DNA here is from genome assembly GCA_032270985.1 of Heliamphora pulchella. NCBI lineage: Eukaryota > Viridiplantae > Streptophyta > Magnoliopsida > Ericales > Sarraceniaceae > Heliamphora > Heliamphora pulchella. The sequence continues at coordinate 1,369 of JAULJZ010119849.1, forward strand.
AAAACAAATGAAAGCTTAATCGTGTTAGGGGAGTGAAAAAAATTTAGGTTTCTGGATTGACAGCTCGAGCAGCGAATAGACCACTTGAGCGGTGGGGCATCTGCAGTAAGATACTGAGGCTTGCCCCAAGCCGCTCAACAACCGCTCGAGCGGTTCATGTGAGGATCGCACTATTATAGTTGCCTAGGGTTTTTGGCAACATATTCTTTTTATGTGTTTTACATTATATTATGATATTCCTCTCCCCAAAAACTTGTTCCCTTGTATTCCTCCAAGCAATATAGTAAAAGTGTGATCCCAGAGATATAGGCACGACTTGTCGAACTACGTATACCTTGTGTATTATGTGCGATTGTCTCTATTTCTCTCTACTTCATTATATTCTGTGGTTGTGCGTTCTTAAGTTGATTTTGGGTGGGATTAGCAATAGCCTTCTAATCCCTAACAATCGGTATCAGAACTCCAGGTTAAAAGGTTAAAGAAAATACATGGTAGAAGAAGGAAGATGGGCATGAATCGAGAAGTTTATCGGTACGAATTTTGATTACTGGAGGATGCAAATAGAATCCTATTTGTATGGAAAGAAGCTGCACTTGCCGCTCCTAAGTTCCAAACTAAATCGCATAAAAGATGACAAATGGGCTCAAATTGACAAACAGGTGTTGGGAGTCATCCGATTGACGTTGTCCCAGTCAGTGTCACACAGCATAATCTAGAAGAAGACTACAACTGACATAATGGCGGTATTGTCAAGTATATATGAAAAATTGTCTGCGAGCAATAAGGTACATCTTATGAAAATATTATTTAATCTTAAGATGGCTGAGGGTACACCGGTTGCACAACATTTGAACGAGTTCAACACTATCACAAATTGAGATCAATTATGATGATGAGATTTGGGTTTTGATTGCTTTGACTTCACTGCTAAGCAGTTGAGAAGCAACAAAAACAGCAGTGAGTAACTCTGTCGAGAAGAACAAACTGAAGTACGACAACATTAGGGATCTAATATTGAGCGAGGAGGTTCGCAGGAGGGATTCGGGTGAGGTGTTCAGCTCCGAGTCAAATGCTGATACAACATTGAATGTTGAATCATGGGGTAGAGGTATTGATAAAAGTCAAAATCGAGGCATATCGAAGTCTAAGATGGATAGAAGCAAGTTCTGGTATGGACGACAACCCGAATGTTGGGGTTGTGGCAAGACCAGCCATATCAAGAAAAACTGTAGGAAGTCAAAGAAGAAGACCGACGGTGAGTCGATCAATGTTGTAATAGATGAAGTTCGAGATGCTTTACTCCTATCAGTGAACAGCCCTATTGATTCTTGGGTATTAGATTCATAGGCATCTTTTCACACTATGGCGCACCGGGAAATCATCGAGAACTATATGGCCGGTGATTTTGGCAATGTGTATTTGGCAGATGGGGAGGCATTGGATATCGTGGGTATATACGACATCAATCATAATGCAAAATGGGTTAGTGTGGAAGATACACAAGGTACGGTATGTACCTAAATTAATGAGAAATTTAATTTCAATCGAACAGTTTGATGCTGAGGGGCACTCAGTAATGTTTTTTGGTGGTACGTAAAAAGTCATCAAATGGGCTATGGTAGTGGCTCAAAGAACAAAGTCAGGTACCTTATACATAACTTCAAGTACAAAGGACACAATAGTAGTCGCTGATAGCGGGGCAAACACAAGCTTATGGCACCAAAAGTTGGAGCACATGAGCGAGAATGGAATGAAGATTCTATGGTCAAAAGGAAAATTACTAGGTCTGAAGTTTGTTGAATTTGATTTGTGTGAGGGCTGCATTTTTGAAAAACAGAAGAAAGTCAATTTTTTGAAGGGTGACAAGACACTAAAGCCAGAGAGGTTTGAGTTGGTGCATACAAACATGTGGGGACCCTCCCTAGTGGCTTCCCTTAGAGGTTCCAAATACTATGTTACGTTCATCGACGACTTGAGTAGAAAGGTATGGGTTTACTTTCTAAAGTACAAGTCCAATGTATTTTGAGTCTTTTAAGAAGTGGAAAGCCTTGGTAGAAATTGAGACCGGTTTGAAGTTCAAGTGTCTGAGATCAAACAATTGAGGCAAGTATACAGACGGGAGATTTAGGGAGTTCTGTACTGCTAGTGGAATTAGATGGGAGAAAACTATTTTAGGAATGCCACAATAGAATGACATGGCTGAGCCGATGAACAGGACTCCGAACGAGCGGGCCAGGAGCATGAGACTGTATTTTAGACTACTTGAATATTTTTGGACTGGTGCAGTGAACACAGCAATCTATCTACTAAATTGTGGACCATCTATGCCTTTGGGTCTTAAAATTCCAGAAGAGGTATAGAGCAGAAATGAGGTAGATTTATCCTTTCTGAAATTCTTTAGTTGCACATTGTATGTTCATATTGATTCTGATACTAGAAGTAAGTTGCAATTAAAGTCTAAAAAATGATATTTCATCAGTTATGGTGATGATAAGTTTAGCTACCGATTTTGACATGATCAAAATAAAAAGTTTGTTAAAAGCAGGAATTTCCTTTCAATGAACAAGTGTTGCACAAGGATATGTCGAAGGCAGAAACAGACAATGTTATGCCAAAGGTAAAGAAATCTGAGTTTATTGACTTGGATGACATTTCTGAGAGAGCCGAATAGAACAGAGATGAGAAAGATAAGGAGAATGTAAATCCACAGGTGGAGCACAATACGCCAGTAATGACAGTCATGAGGTCTTTCAGGAGCATCAGACCGCCACAACGGTTTTCACCATCCTTGTTCTATATTCTGCTCACTGACAGTGGTGAGCAAGAGAGTTATGTAGAGGCCTTTCAGACTGAGAACTCAATGAAGTAGGAGTAAGACGAGATGGATTCTTTGTTAACAAACCAGACATCAGAGTTGACAAGACTGCCAGCTGAATAGAAGTCCTTGCATAACAAATGGGTCTACATAGTGAATGAAGAAAACGATGGCAGTAGGCACTACAAGGCATGATTAGTTGTCAAGAAATTTTAATAGAAGGAAGGAGTTGACTTTACTAAAATCTTCTCTCAAGTTGTGAAGTTGACAACAATAAGAATAGTGCTGAGAATTATAGCTGCAGAAGATTTGCATCTTGAGCAGTTGGATGTCAAGACTGCTTTTTTTATGGTGAATTAAAAGAAGACATCTACTGCGCCAACCTAAGGGGTTTGCAGTACAAAGAAAAGAAGACATGGTTTGCAAGCTAAAATGAGCTTATACGGTCTGAAACAAGCTCCAATGCAGTAGTACAAGAAGTTTGACACCTTTATGTAGAGTACCGAGTTTACCAGGCTGAAGGCAGATCATTGTTGCTATGTCAAGAGCTTTAACAGTTCTTATATCATCTTGTTGCTGTACGTGGATGACATGCTCATTGTAGGACCATGCATCAAGGAGATTGACAAGCTAAAAAAGCGGCTGTTAAAGTAGTTTGCTATGAAAGATCTGGGAGCTGCCAAGCAAATCCTTGGAATGAGGATCATCAAAGACAGAGTTGAAAGGACCTTGAGACTCTTATATGCAGCATATGTGAAGAAGGTACTTAGCAAGGTCAACATGAATTGTGCAAAACTTGTAAGTACGTCTTTAGCTAGCCACTTCAGGCTAACTAAGGGTCAGCCTCCAAAGACAGAGCAGGAGCAGAAGCATATGAGTAAGGTTTCCTATGCATCTATTATTGGTAACCTGATGTATGCCATGATTTGTACTAGACTAGATATCGCATATATAGTGGGAGTAGTCTACAAGTACATGAGAAATACAGGGAAGCAACATTGGGATGCTGTCAAGTGGATTCTAAGGTACTTGAAGGGTACTATAAACACATCCTTGTGTTTCACGAGGACATGGCTAAAATTACAAAGCTATGTGAATGTTGACTTAGCCGGGGACATCTACAGTGGGTAGTGCACCACTGGGTTTATCTACACCCTAGGTGGCATAATAGTAAGTTGGGCCTCAAAGCTGCAGAAGGTTGTTGCATTTGCTACTATAGAGGCGGAGTATGTTGCTGTGACAAATGCTGAAAAGGAGATGGTGTGGCTACAAGTTCTCTTGAAAGAGTTGCGTAATAAAATTGACAAATGTACACTTTTCAGTGATAGTCAGTGTGCCATTTTTTCTTTCCAAAAATTCGGTATTCCACTCTAGAACGAAGCATATACAATTGATGCATCATTTCATACGCTCCTTATTAGACAGTGGTCAGTTGAATCTTGAAAAGATCAGTGGAGTAAAGAATCCAGCCGACATACTGACCAAATGGGTCACCATTGATAAACTAAAGCTTTACTCAACTTCAGTCGGTCTTCAGGGTTAGAAGACAAAAAATTGGGTTATACAAGTTTGATTGATTTTTGTTGGTTGATTCAAGGTGTTGGTGTTGAAGTGGGGATATCTGAAGGCAAGATACCGAGGCTTGCCCAGACCGCACGACGACTGATCCAACGGTTTGTGCGAGGATCACATTGTTATAGCTGCCTAAGGTTTTGGGTAGCCATATGTTTTTTTTTGTGTTTTACATTGTATTCTGATATTCCTCTCTCCAAGAACTTATTCTCTTGTATTTCTTCAAGCAATATAGTAAAAGTGTGATCTCGTAGACGGAAGCACGACTTGCCAAACCACGTAAATCTCGTGTATTGTGTGTAATTGTTTCTCTTTCTCTTTTTCATTATATTCCGTGATTGTGCGTTCTTGCGTTGATTTTGGACGAAATTAATAATAACTTTTTAATCCCCAACAAATCGGTATGCATAATTTACTAGTGATTGCTAGTATCTAAGTTTTATTCAAATGTCTTGTATTGGATAACAGATAAAGCTAAGCAAACTCTAGCTACGTCCATCTTAAAAAAATAATATTTACGTCCCATATAGCAAAAAGCATGTGCTTAGAAGTCCTTCAAAAGATGGAATTTATAATTAAGAGGTGGGTCTTTGCCTCCACTTCTAATTGGTAAAAAAAAAAAAAAAAATTAACATAAAAACAAAGAAGGGTGAGCTGCCAAGATAATTGAGATTGGCTTTAGATGAACCATATACCCCAAAATGGACAAAAAACATATTTGTTGGCGGCCACTTTTCGGTGATTAAGAAATAAAATAATAAAATATGTATGTCATCTGCGATATGGGCTACAAATGATATTATTTTTTAAGCATAAGATCGAAATTTGGGTACAAATATTTAAATTAGACAAATAGGACTAAACCATGGACCTACACATATATGGATGAATCTTATCCACAATATACCAAATTTCACTGTCATGATTTCCATTCAAATTATATATATATATATATAAGTATAAGAATTTCACTAAAGTTGGCAGCATGTATATACAAAAAAGTATAAGAATTGATAAGGTTTGCTTTTGTAATGACAAGGAAATCAAAAATGTTGGAACTCTGTATATACAGTCGTACATAAAATAATTAACCGTTCTTTAACGATCTTACATTGAGTGGTAAATAATAGTTTAATAAAGGAAAAAAATAATATTAATATATTTTTAGAAGTAGGTCGACGTCGCATTTTTAGATATACTAATGTATTTTAAATAGATATTTATGTATTAGTTACTTATTATATATCCACTGCAGATTGTGCGATGGTTAGCATTTTTCAGTAAATAAAGTCAAGAATTATGAGAACTGTAATTATTTTGTCAAGATAATTTCAAGAAAATTACAATGTATTGAATCCAAGGCATTTACGCTTGTAGGTTAACTTATATATGCTATGGACTACAGTGACTTCATTGTGAAATTTAGAGGGCTTAAATGGAAAAAAAATTAAATTAAGTAATCTGTTGAATGGTCTAGTTAAAAAAGAAAAATCAAAGATGAAACCAACTGTTTCTTTGCATTTGTTTTGCAAGGAAAAAAAAAAAGGAATTTTTCTTGTTTGAGCTAAATGTCACGAATTTTATATATTTTTGTGTTTTCTGAACTTTTTTTATCTTTTGACTAAATTATTTTACTTTTTCGAATTGTCTCGATAAGATGAACTCAAAAAGTAAAAAATTTTGATCAAAAAATAAAAAAAATCTACTAAAAACAAAAATAAATAACATAAAATTTGATTTATTGGCTTATTTTAGCTTATTTTTGTTTTTTTGAACTTTTTTTTACATATTTGATCCAAAAAATTTACTTTTCTAGTTAGTTTTAATGAAAAGAGTCTAAAAATATAATTATTTAATTAAATAATAAAAAAATCCTCTAAATACGAAAATAAAGAGCACTGGATAAGCAAATAAACAAATTATTCCATATAGTCTTCAAAATCCCTATCCCTATCTTGTCATATTTTTCTAGATCATCCAGCCTGGAAGAATATCAAAAAGGGGACAAGAATTTTTTGGACAGATGCCCCATCCTTTTTTTTTTAAAAAAAATGGTACAATTAAATGTATAAATCAGCCTTGCAATTTGATGGAAGAAAGTTGAATTATTTTTATGTTCGGTTTATTTTTTGAAGTGAATTTTTTAACTTAAGTTTACTTTAAATTATTATTTAAATTTTGCTGATAAATATTTAAAACAAACAAAATTTACTTTAAATTGTTATTTAATTTAATTAATTTTGCTGATAAATATTCAAAACAAAAGGCATGATGCGGCGTTAACCGTCGCAAATATATATTCAAGATTAGTTTTGAAAACAATTTCTTTTATTAATTTTCGAAACATATAAAAAAGCATATATTTGATGAGGGTAATTTTCTTTTTTATTTGAGGTAGAACGAGCTTTCTAGCAATAAGAAAAAAGATTTATAGTGACAAAAATTCTTGTGATGAACATAAATCTGTCACTAAAAGTTAGTGTTTTATGACAAAAATAAGAGTTGTCAAGTTATGACTTTCTGTGATAGTTTTTGGTTTGTCGCATAAATTTCGTCAAGTGTGTGACAAAAAAAATAGATTTGGCATTAAAGGAATTTTAGTGATAACCGAAGAGTTGTGACAAAAAAGTAGTTATCAGTGGCGACATTTTGATTTTTCACTAGTAATGACATTTTTAATTTATCACTAAATTTCACTATGACAACTTATTGTGGCAATACAAATTGTTGTCACAAAATGCATAACTGTGTTTTGCAATAATTTTTTTGTTTGTTACATAAATTTCGTTGCTAAATACGTAAAGAAAAAATTAATTTGGCCCCAAAAAAGCTTTAGTGATAATAAGTTTAGCGATAATAAATTTAACAATAACGAAAAAGTTGTGACTAAAATGTGGTTATTAGTGACGATATTTTTGATTTATTACCAAATTTCATTAAAAAAAACTTTTGTGACAATGCATTTATCAAAGAGTACTCGAGTTATTTTTGGAATTAAAATTCAATTTGTTTCAGTTTGTAAAATATACTTTTTAGAGAAAAACTTCAAGCAAATATAGTTTTTAGCATTTCGGTTACGATCCTAAAAATATGATGCCAATGGTTGTGCTAGTATTAGTCTAGATCGTGGTAGTAGTAGCGATGGTACGGTGATAGATTAAATAGGTGGTAATGGTGGTAGCATCAACGTTGATAGTGGGAAAAGATGGTGGCAGTGGCAGTGGCTATGGTTATGGTGGTGGTGGTGGTGACGATGGGAACTAATGATGATGGCGAGAGTTGGTGACGGCGGGGCTGATGGTAGTGGGGGTAGTGGGCATGTGGTGGTAGGGTGGCTGTAGCAGTGGTGTTGGTTGGATGGTGGTGGCGACGGTGATGGTGGTAGCGATGAAAGTGATAGTGGCGAGTTGGTGGTAGTGGGGTGACGGTGGTGGTGGGACAGTGCTTCTGACGCCCCAAAATTCGAAAAATATCCAGATCGACAAAATATTAAAGGTGCAAAAATGAAACGAAAAAATATCATACATCGAAGATAAAAGTTTTACAACGTTTAAACATTATATCCCAAAAGAAAAAAAGAATGTGACAAAAACGAACGGGATTCCAACTGCAAAGGTTACAAAACAGGTATATGGGGCTGAATAATGGCTCACGAAAGCCAGGATTCCACAAATTCGTCTACAAATTTGACAGTAACCTCGATAGGCTCGTTAAAACTTGACATGAGACACAATGAGCTACGACGACCAGTAGAAACCAAAGATATATGCAAGTAATTTATAGACAACATGCAAAGCAATTTACTAAGCATCAATATATGATTTGCATGATGAGATTCATGATGATGATTTTTTATTTATTTATTCTACTTGATTAAACTAGGTTATTTTAGATTTAATTGGCTGAGAGAACCATCCTAACTCCGATCACAAATCAAGTATAATGATCGAATACATCGTTCCTTCTATCATAGTGATAACTTCATAGTCGAATTAAATATTCAATACTTTCATCCAAGGGTAAAAGGCGTGGATATCACCACTACATGCCTTCAAATCTCAGGTCAAGATCTAGTGTGTAATTTATACAATTATCTTAACCTCAATAAACAAATACAGACTTATAAATCTACCAATCGAATACAGCATTCCTTCAGCAACAGTAATGACCTCATTGTCGAATTAGATATCCAACGGTTTTATCCAAGGGGCAAAGGCGTGGACATTACCACTACAGGCCTTCGAATCTTTAGTCAAGGTCTAGTGTGTGATCTATACATACAATACATGATATAATATGTGATATGTAATACATACGATACATTAATACTTAGAATTTTACAAAAATTTAATTTATAAAAATAAATACTATTGAAAAGTTTTGCAATGTTAAGATATTCAGGATATTTTTTTAATATTTTTCTGTCTTAATAAATATCTATTCATCTAGTATTAAACATCTTACGATAATTTATAACCACTAATATTGCTATAATTTTCTCTTACAACTAAACTAGTTGAGAACTTAAAGGTTGTACATTAAAATTCTAATCTTTAATATATGGTAAGACTTAAAAACACATTATATACAATAAATTCAATTTCAGTTATAGTAATGGATTTACTTTATGATATTTTTATTGTATTTCATATTCATTAAATATTAATTCATATATATTTTGATAACTTTGAGAACCATATTTAATATTTTATTCTTGCAAGTTTTTTATGACGTGAAGACGATGGTGGTTCAAGAGCCGGCAGCTAGGGTTTGTTGCAATGACGGATTGCTAAAAGTTTTGTAGACAGAGAGGGGCGGCTAGGGTTTATTGCAAATTGGTGGGAGGCGGGGGTATATTTGTCTTGTTCAAAATGGCGTTTAAAAAATAGGACTAGAGTTTAAAAAAATTAGTAATGGAACTAAATCTATTAGCATTTATTTCTTTAATGTGGCCAATGCATGAATATGTTAGATTAATCTCACTAAGAAACTTTTAATGTTCTTGAATTTATTGATGAATAAGTATTGATGAATGCACCTATGTATACATATATGAAAAACTTATATTGAACATAGTATATTCATTGTGTATCTAAGAATGAATGGGAGATATATATTAGATCTATACAATGAATTTGAGAGATTTATTATGTATTTCATTAAGAATTTCTGATATATATTTTCCTAACTTATGAATTCATTAATGGTCTTCATAATGGCTAAATGTCTTTGATGGGAAGACAACTAGTATAAATAGTGTAAGGTCCCAAATCAGACTTTCTATTCAAAAGTTCAAGTCTAAGTTTGAAACTTGAATTTGACACCACATGATGTACATGGCTCCCATCACCTAGAGAGAGAAGTGGTTTGAAGATCCTCTACACACAAACAACTTAGAGATCAAGATCTTTCTTGTCTAAGTTCTCTTTCTAACATGAGTTTATACATCATGGATCAAGGTATGTTTTTAAGTATTCGTATTATAAAATCATTATATTATT
>JAULJZ010119870.1:0-11255 GCA_032270985.1 Heliamphora pulchella
AAAAATAAAATAAAAAATATTTTCTAATTATAATAACAAAATGTTTTAAACACAAAAAATAATTAGAAAATAATTTTATTATTATTTTTTTATTTTTAAACAGTGTTTTCGTTAAAAGTTAACAAAGAGTTGACGGTTGGACTAACTTGATACAAAAACTAAACCAGATGGGAGGTTAGTAACATTTTAAAAATCATATGGGAAGTGATTGATATTTTCATTAATCTCAGGAGAATTCAGTGTAATTTACTCTTTATTTTAATATAAGTTCTATTGTCAACTGATAATAGAGTTTTAATCCCAAAATAATCTTTTTACAATTTTAATCTCATGCGATAAGTGATACATTTATCAATTTATAAAACTGAGACATTAGTTAAATAAAAATATATCACTTTCTATTTTCAAGAGTTATGGTTTAATAAATATATCATTTGAATTTTTTCGTTTCTCCAAAATGGAAAAGATTAATTCTTAAATAAAAACAAATTAGACATAATATAATTATTTCAAATTTAATAGGATTAAATCTTTTAAAATAAAAGTTATGTGACTAAATTTTTTATAAGGTCTAAGAACCGGAATAATCTTTAATTTTTCCTTTATTGGATACCAATAATATTAATACCATTATTTTATTTTATCATATTTTATTTACCATTTCATGTTTTATTATTATATTAATTTATTGAATTCCATCATTTATAACGCCTTAGATTTGGTTTTGACAATGAGTTATTTGGTACGTGGCTTGTTTTTGTTTTGTAAATTATTTTTATCTTTATTGAAAAAAAAATATTTTTGATTTATTGCTTCGAGAAAAATTAAAAAAAAGCCAATCAAGAAATAAAAACATCATTTATAACCGTCATGGGTTTGATTTTGATAATGACTTATTTGGTTATTTTAAGTGGCTTATTTTTGTTTAGTAAATTATTTTTATCTTTATTCAAAAAAATATTTTTGATTTATTGCTTAGAGAAAAATCAAAAAAATCCAATCAAAAAATAAATAACAAAAATTAAAACAAATAAATAATTAAGTCAATTTCTATTAATTTATTTTCATCTTCAATATAATGCCATTAGATCTCGTTTAGTAACTTTGCTTTAAACTAAGATTTATGCTTAAAAGCGTTTTAAGCCAAATAAGCAAAATGTTCGTTTGGTGAATTATATGAGTGACTTTAAGTTAAAAGACAATAAATCAAAAAAATTAGCTTAAAATAATTTTAAGCCAAAAGAGTTTTAAGTAAAAAAAATTGTTATAATTTTTAAAAATTTATTTTTATATAATTTTATATTCAATATTGATCGTGTCTGATAAATTTTAACGAATAAATTTTAAAAATATAAATGTAGTGGTTTAAAAACGAATGCGTATAATAAAAGTTATAATATTTTAAAAAATATATAAAATTATTTTATGTAAAAAATTAAAAATGTTAAAAATCTTTAAATTCTCAACGGGGCTTTTTTATTATTATTTTTTTGACTTTAAACAAAATTATAAAGAAAATCAATTTAAAATTGATTGCCAAACAAGGGCTATATCGCGCCTTTCTGCAACCCTCTAACTACTTTTTCATTTAAAAAAGGATTAATACTCACTAATATTGTATTAGAATACTAATATTGTATTAGAATACGAGATTACGCCTTTTACAATTGACTTGGGGCTTAATGAAGGGTAACAAGAATGTTAATTTTACAAGTGACATGTTTAAAATTGTTGTTTATAATATATATGTACTTCATAATCAAGGAGCCATGTGAGGGCGAGTGGGGCTTGATATTTTAATTTTTTAAAATTATATTTATATATATTTTAAAATATAATAATTATGCCCTATTGAATTTATATTTTGATCCTACTGAATTTATTTTTTGACTCCTAAGATGAAATGCAAAATCACTCATTCTTAATCATTTGTATATTTTTTTCGCGAGAGTCCGACACTGTGAGAGATTTGCAAGGACTAAAGTTTCTAACTTTCTCAGTCATTTTTACATTTGGTGAACTATATCTATTGCTAAAATAAAATGTATTTAATTTTTATTTTACTTATTTAATTTGGTGTGCTTGTGAGTTATTACTTGTGGGATTTTTGCTGAATTATTGTGACTTGTGGAGTTTTTATTGTTTTACTGAAATTTTGTGACTTGTGAAAATTTATGTTAAATTGTATTTAATTATCCAACTTCTAAATTGTTGATTTTTTGTTAATTATTTGTAAAGCGGTGATTATGTCTATTTTTTGTTTACATTAAATTTAAAATTATCGAAAAATATTTTAAAAGATAGACAAAGTTCGATTTGTCCCGGGGCTTTTTGTTGAATTTTTTTTAAAATTGTGTTTAATTTTTCAATTTCTAAATTACTTAATTTTTGTTGATTGCTTGTGGTGACTATATCTATATTTTGTTTACATTAAATTAAAATTAAATTCAAAATATATATAAAAAAATATATTTACAATTTTAAATATATGCTCCCACTCAAAAATAAGCCTGACTCCGTTGCTGTAATCAAGTAACATGATCTATAATTAAAGTTATAATCATGGTCCAACCTAATTTGATTTTATAATGAAAGGTATACCAATTTATAATCATGGTCCAACCTAATTTGATCCAACTTAATTTGATTTTATAATGAAAGGTATTCCAATTTATAATCATGGTCCAACTTAATTTGATTTTATTAAAGTGGACCAACTTCCATTTTGATTTGAATTAACATTGTACTAATTCATAACTAAAGCATCATAGAAATTATGAACATTCATAATTAGTGTGTACGGGTACACTTTAAAAAGAAAGTGTGTTTAGAAAAAAAAAATTTGTTTGCTGTATGGGCAGGGTCGGCTGGTACTTCAAGCTCCCTTTACAAATCGCACCATTACGTGAGATTTATTACTTAGTGTAAGACACGTACACAAATAAATGATCACAATCTATGAGTCATCATTTATTTCATAATTATTTAATAAATACAAATTATAATATTTTTATCGTAAAATTTATTATTCTCATATTGAATGAAAATATTACGTAAACTTATCACACGATATTCTAAGAGTACCGAATAATTATTTTTAAAAATTAAAGTACAAAATATTTTTGCCTAAAAACAACAAACAATAAATGATTAAATGTGATTGTTAAAGTATTGAATTTGGAGCAAGGGCACTTTTGGCTCCCTCTGTATGAAGGAAAATCAAGCAAAAGAAGTCAGAATTACACAATCTTAATCTATAAATGGAAATTAATGGTTTGCTAGGAAGGAGAATTTTTTGGAAACAACAATCTAAGTTGTTTGGGAGCAAATATTCAATATTCTTCGACTAAATTTAGACAGTGCTTTAATTTCATAATTATTGGTCTATTTAGTAGGATCAATCGCCTTTTGTTATTATTTTATCCTACATGCATAAAAATATATTATTCAGTGATTTGAATAGAATATTATTTTAAAATCATTGAATAATTGTTCAATGTTTGGCTAAAATAATAAGAGGATCGAAATACAAACAATTTCCACTCAAAAGCTTCTCAATGAAGGAAGAGGAATTCAATTGAAATTTCTGTTTGACTTAGTTTTTTTTGAAAATTTTTTGCTTACAAAAATTTTAAAAAGTTTACTTATTTAGTCTTCTATTATAATTAATTAGCTTTTCTCATATTTATTTTTTACATAAAAGCTAAAAAATAAAAAAAAAATTACAAAAAAGCTAAACCAAACACCCGCTAATAAACTAGAGTTTACTTGGAAGTTGTTGGCAAAGATGTATCCAAGATTTGCTTTCTCTTTCTTAACGAATGTCACTCTCTTGAACTAATAAACTCTATTCTAGGCTCTGTTTGGTAATATTTTTATTGATTATTTATTTTTAATTTATTATAAATTATAAATAAAAAATTATGTTTGATAATTATTTTTATTTTTTAAAAATATAATTTTTTTTTTAAATTTACTAAATTTTTATAAACAAAAAATATATATTTTTACTTATTTTATAAATAAATTTGTATTCTATTTTTCTTCTTCTTCCACATCCCAAGACACAATCTACCTCCTCTAAATATAGTTTCAATTCAATCTTATCGATCTATCACGATTCAGAAGATGGACAAGATTTTCAGATAAATTCCGAGCTTTATGATGCTGAAAATTTACAAATCTAGAGAAGAAGCCACCGGCATTGATTAGGGTTTGGAGATTTCTCAAAGAGAGAGGGACCAGATTGCATCGGCCGAATGTGCTAAGCTTTTCCAGCGATCTTCCACGGCTTCAATACGATGACTCAAGTCACAGCTTCTTTCCATGCGGTTTGTGCTCACATAGTTTGAAACAGCCCCGTAAGCAGTCTCAAAGATGGGAACAATGGTGATCGACGATGGTATAAAAGCGGTGGTGCAAAGGCGACAAGAGATAGCGGTCGACAACAATGGTAACGGCAATGCTTAACGATGATGGTTAACGACAATGATCGATGACGAGAGGTGACTAATGTTTTTAGAATAAACGAATTGCTGTTAAGGTTTTTGTAATGAAGAATATATTTGATATATTTTTCAACGGCATTTAAAAATTAGAACCAAAATTTAAAAAAACTTAGTAGTGTAATTAAATTTTTTAGAACTCTTTTAAATAAAATTAATAATTAATTAACTCTACAAAAATTTGAGCAATTGGATTGAATAAACTTGAGTGCATTATAATATTCGTAAACATTCCAAACCATATCACTGCCCATGTCATCAACATTTCAACAATTTGCTACTTGTTTTTTGGGCAACGAGCTTATTGACTTGGATTTTAATTGAATTTTTTTTAAAATTTATATAAAGGGATTTAAGCACCAAAAATTTTAAAACACATAGAATGTGAAACACAATGTGAGAATACATTAGAGAAGTTCCGGTTGAGATTATAGAGTGTAAAGAGAGACTCGGATACACTAGAATGAGACTCAGAATTAGAGATCAGAGAGTGTAAAGTTAGTTCTCGTAATCCTTATTAATAATAGCGGATTATTCCTTCTTATTCTTTAGTGGAGGTAGGCAGTCAGCCAACCGAACCACATATATCTTGTGTTCTTATTGCCAGATCCTATATATATATATTATGCAACACTTGGTAGCAATTGTGTATATAGAAATTAAAATAATTTTAAAAATTAAATACTAAAATAGTTTAGTTTTTAAATTATGAGTGGTTATAATTTTAAAATTAAATAATTAAAAAAGTTTGATATGCATTTTTTTTTTAAAAAAAAGCTCACACAATCTTAAATTTTAAATTTTAAATAATACTAAGCGATGGTATTTTGGGTAACAAAAATCCACATAGTTTTCAAGAAGAACACTAAATGAGTGTTCTCGTATATATTAGTACAGATGGAACTCTAATCTTAGTATCCTACTTTATTTCTAAATCATTGCATGTTTACCCATGTAGAGGATCAGGATAGGGATCTACTGATTCCGTCCAAGTTGGATGTGACGTTAGGTGAGAATGCCACGTACTTGCCTGCACAAGAAAGGGTGAGTTCTCCGCCGGTGGCTTTATACTGGTGGACCCTCCGACGATCAAGTCAGGCAAGGGATTTTAGAGAGAAGGAAGAGCTTGAGAGTAAATTTCAACAGAGTTTTGGCTTAGTAAAGAGCATACCTTTGTCTTCCAATTTGGTGGCTATTTATAAGAAAAAATATACTTGATCCGTCAGTGGGGTCTGACCTGTCCCGAGCAGGTTGGGTTGTACTTCATCTCTCTGATCAATGCATAGCTATTAATGGTTTGATGGTGACTTATCAGAGCCATCATTGGATATCTTGTAAGATCTTTCTGCAAATACCTTCTGTCATGTCAAGATGTCCATCAGTATTCAGACCTGTCTTGGGCTAAATTGCAGGCCTAATCTAGGCTAGGATTAAGCCGTCTTTACTTGACGATCTTTTCTCTGAGTTGGCCCATTTATTACTGATCTCTCATCATCACATCACTTTTCTGATGTGTGTATCGTGGGGCATGATCTTCAAGGTCATCCATCCAGCTCGGCTCAGAGATCAAGCATCTTGCCTTGCTCGGTTATGAATGCTGAGCATTCCTCATAATGGTGCCGAGCGCCATATCTTTGGGATCTGGGAGCTGAACTCTCGCTGAACTCGAGCCTTACGCCTTCAAGTCTCAAGAGCTCGGATACTCCACTGTATAGCTCGGCCTATATGGCCGAGCTGATGTGGACATGCCAAGGAACGACCCATGCTGATGTGGACTGTTACGCTGTACAGCTTTCCACGTGTGCTCCATGTGACTTTGGTCGGAACCTGATCTCCCACAATTGCCCCAATCATCTTGCTGTTGGTCAGAAACTCGAGCAGCTATAAGGTGATGTAATGTCTTTGCTCGATTTGTCGCTTTGCCTTTTGGTCGGGAGGTTTGCTGTGCAAGGTTCTCTGACATATTGTCCCTTAGCTGTCTTTCGCCACGTGTTGAGGCCCTACTGGTTCTGCGGCGCATTTAATACGTGCATTGAATGTGTACAGCGTTAGCTGTACCTTGGGTACAGGAACGTCGCAGGAATGTTGGCTGTCGTTCTCAATAAATGTCAATCATTTGGCTTAATAGTGGTGGATTTGTTCGAATTTTCTGCCCCGATCAAACATTTTGCTCGGGATCACTAATCTGACGATGGACGTTGCTCGGTTATGTGGTCCGAACACCAATATACGAACTCAATTGCCACGAGCTGTTCGGACTGATCTGCTCAGGACACACACACCGCCTATGTTAAATGCGCATTAAATGCACACGGCGCGCGTCAGAGTACGAGCCATAAATGTTGCCCTTTGGCGCTTCGTTTGAATGTCTAAGGGAAGTTATAAAAAGGGAATGGCATTCTTCCTTCCTCCTTTTCATGAACCATCCTCACCCTCTGCATTTAGGCGATTTTTGGCGACTCTCTGGCATCTTCAACTCCCGCAACTCCGGTGACTTCTAAGAACTCTAGAGCCTTCCTCAACCAGGTTAGTGTCTTACTTTTCTTTCCCTCATTTTTTCTTATGAAAAACCCTGGCTAACTCCACCGCGGTGGGGGTTAGGCCCATTGGCCTACGCTCTAAATGCTCTGGGGCCGCCATCGCCACCCCAGCGGTGGCGGTGTTACTGGGAGATTAGCTGTATGCGTATATCTAAATTCCTTTTCCTTTCTTCTTCTTCTTCCTCTTTTTTCTCCTTCTTTTTTTTTGGAAAATGGGGCGTCTTTCTCGCTATGTTAACACACCAGAGGCCTTAGCCGAGCTCCGCCGAGCTCGAGCCATCCCTGACGATGTCAGCATACGTCAGGCCACCAGTGAGGAAACCCTGACCACCGGAGAGCCCGGGGGGGTTGTTTTTCTTCTTGTGGCTCTTCTTGAGTCCCGAGTGGAATTCCCTCTCCCGAGCGTCTTTAGGGAGGCACTTTTCTTTTACCAGTTATGCCCGGCACAGCTCACCCCCAACTTCTTCTCTGTATTGATGGGGTTAGTCCTGTTGAATCGCTACATGGGCATCGATCTCAGTGTCCTGGAGATTCAATATTGCTACACCATAGCCGAGATAGCCAAAGGGTTGAACAAGTACTATTTGAAATCCAAAGACAACCGGATGATCGTGCGCGAGCTTAAGAACTCCCACAAGAGGGATCTTAAGGACTTCGTCGTGATCGGGGGAAATTGGCAGCTCGGGCCTGGCCTCGATTATCCCAAAGCATGGCTTTGCCCGACTAGGCCAGGGACCCCAGGTACCGAGCTCCTTTTTCTATACAGCCCCTTTATACCACACGTTAAATATTTGATTGAGACTAATATGATCCTCGTCCGTTCAGGTGCATACTGCAACACGTCCGCTGCTCGGGATGAGAAAGACAGAAAGGACGGCCGCATAATCTTCGAGCACATAAGGCGGGTGCTCGATTTGGATCACGGCGTGCGTTGCTTCCCTCGGCTCTTCAACGACGTTCCTGTTCGTCCTGAAGAGCTCAGCCACCATTTAACCGAGGTAGAAGAAGCTCAGATGGAAGAGGGCCAGAGCAACAGAACTTTAACCTCCAGCGCAACCAGCCGCCGAAGGTCTTCAAACTCCTCCTCCCAGGATCTCTCTGACCAGGTTGATCCAAACATGTCGAGGAGGAACTTGCTGAATTTCCTGCTGGGGGATTTATCGGGGAACTAAGCCCCGAGCTCTGCTCCTCAGAGCACTCCCGCAGTCTCTGCAGGCGTTCAAGCCCCAAGTGGAGCTTCATCCCTGGCTGCTCGGGCCACCATTCCACCACCAACTTAGCCTTCGAGGAAGAGGCCCACGGCTCCGGAAGCTGTGAGCCGCCAGATAAGGCGCCGAGTAGAGGTGGCCACTCCGACAACCCTCCCATCCAACTCGGGCGCCGGGCAAGAGGTAACTGAAGCCTCTCTTTCCTTCATCCCCGTGTACTGTGGCCGGGTCCTGACTGCACAGGATTCTGTGCAGGAGAGTCACAATGTGGCCTGGGCACTTGCGAAGACCTTGTGTCTTCCCAAGAACAAGGCCAAGTACGAGGCGATCCCGGACGCAAGTCTGGCCAAACAAGCCGCTCAACGCGTCATCGTAGTAAGTTGTTCTGATCCAACCTGCATTAACTTGTTTAATTCTGTTGTTTACAAATTCGGGTCTAAGCTGTCATCTCTTGATTGTACAGGGCATGCAGATGGGAGTTGAGGCAGTCGAGCGCTGCAGCAAATTACAGGAGAAATGCAATCTCCTTCACAATGATTCAATGAAAATGAAGGACGACATGAAAATCCTTCAGGCTCGGATCGAGGAGGCCGAGCTCCACGCCAGCAAGGCCTTGTCTGCTGTTAAGGAACACGAAGCTAATCTTGCTTCCGTTCTATCACAGCTGGAGAAGGCCACGAAGTCCGAGGCCGCGCTGCAAAGGGCCTACACCGACCTCCAGGAGCTCAACTCCCAAACTGCTCGGAAGAAGTTTGAAGAGGGATACAACAAAGCTGGGGATGATTACGAGGCCCAGGTCAGGATGATGAAGAATCCACTTTTCAAGATGGGTTGGGATGCTGCCCTGAGAGCCACCACCGTATCGATGGACTCAATGCTGCACAGGGAGGTGCCCTGGCTTCAGCCTAGTGCGCCCTTCCTCGTAGAGTTTGGGAATCTATTGGGTCTGGCTTTCCCTCTCGGGCAGGTAATCGAGGCCGCTCTGATCTCCACTGCTGCTATCCCGATTCCTTCTTCCGAGCAGATTCCTCATCCTCCCCCATCGGCCGAGCAGATACATCCTCCTCCTCCTCCTCCTCTTCCTCCTCCTCCTCCTCCTCCTACGGCTGAACAAGAGAATGAGTTTGAAGAGCTCGAGCCACTCTGGCCTGAGGCAAGAGCAGCTGACCAAAATGCCCCGGTGGACCTTACACTGGAGGATGATGAGCCCGACCAGCTGAGAGAAGCCGAGCAAGCCGCCGAAGTAAGAGTTGGATCGCAGGGTATGCAAAGTGAAGAGGTCCAGGCTGAGCAGGAAGAGGATCCCTCCCTCAGTGTAGATTTTATAGTTTTTGAAATTTGTTTCCAAGTATGCGCTGCACGGCCTCGTTCCACCTGTGAGGTCGGCACGCTCCTACCTTGTACTCAAATTTTATTTCAATGAAATAAGCTTTCTTGTTCAATGTCTCGCAATTGTTGTTAGACTTGCATTCTCTTCGCTACTGGGTGATGCCGGGCAGTCTATCCATGTTGAGATTACATCGAACTAGGATGCTTAACAACTTCGCAAGATCACCCGAACACCGTTAATTAATTTGAGCTATATAGCATATGACCGAGCAAGTCTTGGTCTGGCAAACCTTGCGATTCGCCGAACATGTTACCAGAGGTCGGCTTGGCTTTTACTGTTCATTCGATTTGGACAGTTCTAGCCGAGCATGAACTTTGCCCATTTTAACGCTTACTTCGGGTAAAGATATCCGAGCACCTGTGACCTAACGATGAGATGTAGAAATCTCAAATTTTCTAAGTCATTCATGGTTGGCTTGTGTCTTTTCTGCTCGGTTATACCGATGCCGTATGAGACTGGTCGGCTTGTGTCCGAGCACTTGCGATTGGCCTAGTCATAGCTGTAAGTCGTTAGAGACTTGTTCTGTCGTCAGGCTAAGGCTTCCTTGCCCCGGCGTGACTTGAAGTCACTGGGACTTTTGTGCCTAGTCGAGCTGGGACTTTCTTGCTCAGGCGTGACTTGAAGTCACTGGAACTTTTGTGCCTAGTCGAGTTAGAACTTTCTTGCCCAGGCGTGGCTTGAAGTTACTGGGATTTGTGCCTAGCCGAGCTAGAACTTTCTTTCCCAGGCATGACTTGAAGTCACTAGGACTTTTGTGCCTAGCCGAGCTAGGGCTTTCTTGCCCAAGCGTGACTTGAAGTCACCGGGACTTTTGTGCCTAGCCGAGTTTGGGCTTTCTTGCCCCGGCGTGACTTGAAGTCACCTGGACTTTTCTGCCTAGCCGAGCTAGGACTTTTTTTCCCAAGCGTGACTTGAAGTCACCGGGACTTTTGTGCCTAGCCGTGCTAGGACTTTCTTGTCCAGTCATGACTTGAAGTCACCGGGACTTTTGTACCTAGCTGAGCTAAAACTTTCTTTCTCAGGCGTGACTTGAAGTCATCGGGACTTTTGTGCCTAGCCGAGCTAGGACTTTCTTGCCCAGGCATGACTTGAAGTCACCGGGACTTTTGTGCCTAGCCGAGCTAGGACTTTCTTGCCCAGGCATGATTTGAAGTCACTGGGACTTTTGTGCCTAACCGAGCTGGGGCTTTCTTTCGGTGTCTTTGATTATGCACAACTGTTGAAAAAATTCTCTTTATTCATTGTCCCGAACAAATGTACATTTGAGACTTTAATGATAAAACTTCCTCAGATTCTGTGCATTCCATGGCCTTGGGATCTGTTTTCCTTCCATATCTTCAAGTCTGTAGGCTCCCGTGCTAGCAACTGATGTGACTCTGTATGGACCTTCTCAGGTCGGGCCTAGCTTGCCATCAAGGGGGTCCTTTGTATTAATGAGAACCTTCCTGAGGACCAGCTCGCCGACCTGGAAGCTCCTCTGATTCACCCGTCTGTTATAGAACTTTGCAAGTTGTTGGTGATAGGACGCCAGCCTAACCAGAGCTTGCTCCCTTCTTTCCTCGGTCAGATCCAAGTCCCGAGCAACGTTGAGATCGTTGTTCCCGGACTCGAA
>JAULJZ010119881.1:0-57174 GCA_032270985.1 Heliamphora pulchella
AAAGAGAGACAACACATACACTTAAAGTCTCAGATAGAGAGTGTATAAATATATATATATATATATATATATATATATATATGAACACACAGATACAAACACAGCAAGAGAGTTGAAAGCGCTGAGTGGGTACCTGGGCGTGCGAATGATGAAGTTGATCGGTTGTTCCATAGAGATTCAGATGATGGAGATCTTCTCCTTCTCCTTCTCTTTCTTCTCTTTTTCTAGGTTGTTTTCGTTGTAAAAATTACATATATGTACCGAAGGTGTGAGCGACGACAGCAATCGGCGGTGGCTTGAGCCGCAGTGGCGTGCGGCGGTAGCTTGAGCGGCGGTGGAGAAGACGACTCGGGAAGAGAGGCGTAGCTAGGGCTCGCTGAGAGTATCGGCTCGATGAGAATATGAAAGGAAGAGAGGAAATGACAGAGAACTGTCGGGGAGAGAGGGAATTGAGAAGTTATAATCTTTGTTTTAATTAATTTTTAATCACATTTACATGTAAAAAGAGACAAAAAAAAAAAATCAATTTATTATCATATTTTTTTAATAAATGAGATTAAAAATATATATAATCTCACTTTATTTGATAAAATGAGATTAAAAATTGTGATTATTTTTTATCAGACTTTTATGAAAAGTGAAATCTTTTTTTTTTTTTAAGCGTGATTTTTTAACAGTAATGTAGTAGTGTACTAAACAACATGAACCGAGACTCGTAGAAAATAGACTAAATATAAATATATACTTGACATATGAGGATGGTTATGTAAATGCATAACAACTTTGTACCCCAAAAGCCAACCCATTTTTCTTTCAAAAACCCATTCACATATTCGGTTTTCTTTCTTTACCCAAAACTAACACACATAATTAGTTCTTTAATCCCATTACCTCCAACCCAACTTGGTTAATACGAATTTTCATTTTATTTTATTCCGTTTTACTTTTCACATTACAACCATTATCAAGGTTTCTCAAAGTCTCGTATTCACCAATTTCATCATATGATTTTACAAGCCTAAGTGTATTCATTGATTTAATTAAGTACCAAGCTCGGACGGCGCCTATAGACCAAGGCGTTTTTATCGCCACTGGGCCACGTGAGACCTAATGAATAAATATCTATTCTATAACCCGACACGGAGAGCGCACATTTTCGGTTTTTTTCGAAAACACCGATAGGTGGACTGCCCAAGAGCACGCTTTTACGGGAATTAACCCGAAAGAAGCGTCTACCTTACATTGCGCATGTTTTCAGTCCTTCATCGAGGAGCAACTCGTGCCAAAACTTAATCATTTTATTCACACGGTACCTTAATTAAATCATTTATATTTAACCCAATACGAGTTCAACCGTCAACCCAATTCCTTTCGCCAAACCTAACACCATTAAGGTTTCTATTACCAACAATTTACATATCTTTATCATTCTTATACTTGAATTAATATAATAGAATACAATCAATTCCCATATCACATGTTACTGTCCACATGTCTCAATTTATGAAATTAATTCAAATTTCTCAACCCAATACTATACCATTTTCATCCATTCTCAAAATTCGTGAAATTTACTTATCAATAAAATAAATTCATGTTTCAATTTTTCAAAAGTCCAACCAATTTCTCCATTAGGGTCCAACAACCCCAAAACCATGATTTTGACAATAATCAAACCCTAACCTGTCAAAATACAAGTTAAAGGTTCCCCCATGACATTGTTTATAAATCATCCAAACCCTCAAGATTTAACATACTTTAACTCCAAATCATAACTTAGGGTTTCCAAACATAGTTTTTCCACATTTTCATGTATAAATTCAAAATAAAAAATATATATTAAACAAATCTTTGTAGATAGTCATAGATCCTACTTTTTTGATGTCCCATCGACATGAATGAAGCTCCTAGCATGCTTCAAACCATTCAATCTCAAATTGCGTGGTCAAAGAGGAGCTTCCAATGTGCGTCTTCACTCTCCAATGATTGCTCACTCGGAAAAGAGGTAAGGAATCCCTTCTAAAGGGACAAAAAGGGCTCCAAGAATCTTCAAGACCAAACCCTAGGTCTTCTTTCTGATTTTAGAGAGAAAGAAAGGAGGATAGAATGAATGAAAAACACCTCAACCGACAACTTAAAGTCTCATCCCGACACAGACTGCTCGATCGGTCTTGGGACCGCTCAAGTGGTCCCTTTCTGGACAGCATACCAAGAAAGAAAAAAGAACATAGAAGTCCAAATTTTATTTCGATGCCTCAAGGCTCGTTCAATCAACTCATAATAATTACTTTTCATACGTACTTAAACTCGAAATTCTTGTCAACAATCGTAACTATGATCAAAATCCTTAGGTTTGCCTGGCTCACCAGGGTTTAGGGTGCCTAATCTTCTAAGGCTTGAAAGAATCGAAGGATCGTCGCACACACACGAACTTAGGGTTGGGTTTACCTGGCGCACCAGGGCTTAGGGTACCTAGTCTTCTAAGGCTTGAAAGAACCGAAGAATTCTGTGGAACCAAAGGATTGTTACACACACACAAACCTAGGGTTGGGTTTGCCTGGCACACCAGGGATTAGGTTGCCTAGTCTTCTAGGACTTGAAAGAACCGAAGGATCGTCACACATACACGACCCAGGTTGAAAGAGTTTCCTGGCTCACCAGGGCTTAGGGTGCTTAGTCTTCTAGGGCTTGAAAGAATTGAAAGGTCGTCACACACACACGAACCTAGGGTTTTCTTATTGCTTTTCTTTTTCTTTCATATTTTTTGCATTCCGTTGGATTTGACTGCTCTTATTATATCTTTTAATCATCTTTTTCTTTTCAGGTTGGTCAGTATGTCTAAGGGTTTGGCTGTTCTACTTTCGATCACGTGCTGAAGTGGTATGACGCTCTCTCTGCTCCTAGCTGGGCTTTCATTGACACCTCCAATTTTGCTCAGTTCATACATTTGCTGGGTAGGACTAGCAATGACCGAGTCTGGTTGACTGCTCTGGCGAAGAGGTGGTGGGATACCACCAACACCTTCCACTTCACTACTTTCGAGGCCACGTTAACGTCGCTTAACTTCGCCATGTTGACCGGCATCAAAGTTGGAGGCGTCCCCATTTCGTTTGACCTAGATATTGCCAGCTCTACCGAGGCTCTGACATATCTTCTAGGCACTGTACCACTCCAGATGGATAGAGACCGAGTTAGGTATATGTGGTTTTAAGAGCATTTCGATCACTTCCAGTGTATCGAGCCCTGCCATTATGAGTGGGTTGCTCGCACTTTCTTACTATACATGTTCGTTACCTCATTGTTTTCGAACAAGGAGAATATCGTACACCTTCATTATCTCGGTGCCCTCTTCTGTCATGATCGGGTGTCCACATACGATTGGGGAGGAGTTGTTCTTGCAACACTGTATGGCTCGATGAGGGCCTTGACCCAATTCCCTAAGGAGCTAGGTATAGAGGGATACTGGAGGGTCTGGGAGGTATGCCTTAGTGTCTGTATACTATTCATTTATTTCTTCTGTTATCTGTTATCTGTTCTTCTATTGACACATTCTTTCTACAGCTATGGGCCTATGAGTTCCTTGGGCTACATGTCCTAGCGAACTCTTCTGCTGATCCTCTGATTATTCCCCGTGCTGCTCGATGAGCCCGAGGTTTGAAGGGAAAGAAGAGCGGGGGAAATGGCTTGGAGAGATTCTGGGTATCTTTGGACCGACTAACTTCTGACCAGGTACTACTTCTTGCTCTATTCTCAACTTATTGCTTACTGTTTTATTTATTCACTAATCATTGCTTATTGTATTATACACTGATCACTGCTTACTGCGCTGCACTGTTCACTAACACTGTTCTTTGATCACTATACTGTTCATTGTTTACTGATCACTGTACCATTTACTGAATTTTTATAGGTTCACTGGGATGTCTGGCGGGGGTGAAGAGTCGAGCTGGCGAGGATTTGATGCGCAGCTACGATGCCTCTTTGATGCGGATCCTGCTGGAGGGACCTTTCTATCCAGAGTACTACCTGGCAGAGAGGGTGGTCTGCCAGTCACTAGGTCTTGATCACTTCAGGATTTCGGCTGCTCCTCCACTCCGTATGCGCCGAATAAACTATCTGAGCTGAGCCGACATGTTACCTGAGATGATGGGGACCCCATGCTTCAGAGTTGCTGGGACCCGAGGGAGATTACACAGCGTGGGCCCATACACATCTGTTAAGGCCACTGAGTCCTTGGTCGGCCCCACCTACTGGATAGAGAAGGGGACAAGCACCGGTGGCTGTTCCTAATGATGGAGCATAGGCTACTGTTGCTGCTGCTGTTGGAGGTGGTAGTATAGTTGCTGCTACTAGTGGAGTTGCTGCAGGAGCTAATGTAGGAGCTGTTGCTGCTAGAGAGGTGATAGGCCCCGAGATCCCGTGGGATATCCACACCGTGGTATATGGCTACCTTTTCCTCTTCCGGTCCTGATTCCGTCGGTGTTAGAGTTTAGAGTTGAGATTGGCTTGGTTTGTCTTTTGTTCTTCCTCTTTTCTTTCAGTTACTTCCTTACTTATCTAGTTTTCTTGAACTGCCTCTTTTTCTTTGTAGATTAATTAGGTATGGCTGGATCGCGTGATGCTGATGCTTACGGGTAAGAGGGCACTGATTAGTCATCTGGATGCCACCGTACGAGCAGCTGGCATTGCTTTTACCCTAGTAGCCATAGTGAGTATCTTCTAACTTTTTGACTTCTTTGCTCTTTTCTGTACTCTACTCTTATCTGTATCTCCTTTTAACAGCCGCCGACACCAGCCAACGGTATAGTACAGTCGTAGGTTTCGGTCTAGCCTCAGGTTCCTGTCTAGGCTCCAGCACGAGGTCGTTCCCGCATCGTATCTTCTTCTTCAAGTGGCGGTGATGACAGCGATGACCTAGAGGAGCTGTTCGAGGATGCCAGCTCAGACGATGCTGAGCCTTTTTCTCGCCGAGTCTGCTAGAGACGCTGAGAGAGAGAGAGAGAGATTCTCCCCCTTTTTATACATTCTGATACATTTTGATACATTTGATTTTATGGGCCGGTGTGCCCCAGATTATTTGTTGATGGGCCTGGGTGCCCTTGCTTCATACCTTATGATACATTTAGGCCTTCGTGCCATAAACTGCTTTATACATACATCTACTTGCATGATTTTTCTTCATTTACTGCTTAAGCTGCTTTGGATGCATGATACAAGTCTCAAAAGAAAGTTCATCTTTATTACTGATACTTAGCGAGCATGGATGTTTGATTCTGAAGATAAAGTGACATGACAAAGGTCACAGAGTATAAGAACTGCAAAAAGAAGTGCCGCCACCTTTGAAAGTGGCGGTTACCTGGTTTGCTAGTGGCAGTCGCCACAAAGTATAAGAGCTAGGTGGCGGTCGACACAATCATTATACTTCTCCGAATCTTTTGGTCTTCAGTCTCCTCATGCCCTATAAGTATGGACTATGGTCCCCCATTTTCTGTTGCTTTCACCTCAATGGTTTCCTTCCATAATTCTCTCTCTGCATGGATATAAGAGTTTTCTCATACCGAGCGTCTTAACTTCGCCTCATTCGGTATCAATTCTTTATCCTCACTGATAGCCGTTAAGATCAACGAACTACTGTTGAGGGCTGCTGTACATTTGTGGATCCACAATCCCATGTCTTTCGCTTTTGTCATGAAGAATTGTGCCATACCATAGAAGAGTTTGCTACTATTCTGGACCATCCCGGTGTCCTATTGATTGGTATACTACAGTATACTTTCTATTACCCACACTAGATCAAACGGCAGTTTGGTTGGAGTCAAATCATATTTTGTGGCGTTCGAGGCGTTTATACTCGTCTTCCATTCAGGCTCCATTTTTGGCAAGGTATCAGGAGGCTTGGTCATCTCGTTCCTTGATGAAAATGCAGGAGCTGCAGTGCCTGGAGCTCCCCGAGGAATACAAGGCATGGCTGATCCAAGATAGAAAGAAGCAAAGCAAAGAAGAAGGAAAACAGGAAGCGAAGAGGATGAAGATTTGAGGAACTTGCTTTGCTTTTCAGATTTCATAGCTTTCTTTTTGTTTTATTTTTTTTAGAGTTTGGGACTTGCGCGCCCGCCATATATCCACAACTTTGTAATCAATGCTGAAATGAAGTATTCCTCTTTTATTTTGAAAAGATTTGCAATTACCTTAAACTTTTTTATTTTTGTAATATAAATGATTTTATTATCAAAATTTAAAGACAAATTTGCATTGATCTTACTTGGATTCAAAACTAGCTAAAACAAAGAAAGTGGTTGGATTTCTTGAAAGAAGCTGCCTACGTATCCTAAGAAAGTAGAATCAGGCCTTAATGTAGTTCGGGCTCGATTTACTGTTGGGTATTAACACTCTACTTTTGTGATGTCCTAACTTTTGCCAAGGTAGCCCTTTCAGGTTTTCGGCCTTGCAGGTTGCTCTAACTTTTTCCTGGGTCATCTTTTCGATTTTCAACCGAGCGAGCTTTTATATTATTTATTTTTTTTCTCAAGGGTAGTACTTTTTGAGCTGGTCCAAATTGATCGGAGTGAAGAACGTATTGCCATCCAAATCCATGATGATTACTGCACTACCGGTCATAATGATTTTGATTAGAAATGGCCTGGACCAGTTTGGCTTGAACTTGCCCCTTGGGTCAAATACAGGAGCCCTGATTTCCTTAAGAACCAAATCACCTTCTCTCAAGTCTCGGGACTTGACCTTCTTATTGAAATAGGGCCTGCAACCTTCTTTCGTCAAATAAAAGTAGCTCTTCCATCCGATTCCTCTGCCACTCTACCTTCAGAATACTGGCCTCAGCCACTATTCTTAGTGAAGGGATTTCCACCTCAATGGGTAGTACAGCTTCCATTTCGTACACTAAAGAGTAAGGCGTGATTCCTGTTGAAGCTCTGATCGACGTCCTATACCCCCAAAGTGTAAACGATAGATGTTCCGGCCAATCTTTGTGTGGGATAATCATCTTTTGTAGAATCTTCCTTACATTCTTGTTTGCTACTTCGACTACCCCGTTGGTTTGTGGCCGATATGGTGACGACTTGTGGGCCACTATTCGGTATTCTTCAAAAGGATCCAAGACCTCTCATTGAAAGTGCGAGCCATTATCTAAGATAACCTCATGAGGAATCCCGTATCGACAAATGATATTTTACTTGATAAACTTGGCTACATATGAAGCTTTTAATACTGAGTAGGAGGCAGCTTCCACCCACTTGGTAAAATAATCGATGGCCACTAAAATAAATTTGAGCCCATTCGAAACCTTTGGAGTTATTCTGCCAATCACATCAATGCCTCATACTGAGAATGGCCATGGCGACATCAAGCTATACAACTGGGATGGGAAAACGTGCATAAGGCTTCCATGGATATGACATTTATGGCACATTTGCACAAACTGTATGCAATCCGTCTCCATTGTCATCCAAAAATACCCTTGTCGTAGGATCTTCTTAGCTAACATATTTCTATTCATATGAGGCCCATAGACTCCCACGTGTATCTGCTTTATCAATTCTCGGCCTTCTTTATTGCTGACACAAAGCTTGATAACTCCAGAATGCCTTTGTTTATACAATTTTTCCTCGCAAATGAAAAATTGTGCTGATAATCTCTTTATTACTCTTTTGTCCTTTTTTAGAAAACTTGGGCTATTCTCCCTTTTCCACGAAATTCTGAATGTCAAAGTACCAAGAGAGTTCGTTAGTGCTTTCTTCGATTGCGACCGTTATCTTGTATGCCGATTTTCTTTTATGCTCAATTATCAATGGTCTTATCCTAACCCTGAATGGTATATCAATCATTGATTCCAGAGTAGCCAATGCGTCAGCAAACTTATTCTGTAGTCTCGGAACATGAGTGAAAACCACTAATTCAAAGTTCGGTATCAACTTTTCCAGCTCTTGATGGTAGAGAATTAACGTTACGTCCTTAACCTTCCATTCTCCTCTTGCCTGTGAGACCATCAATGCTAAGTCCCCGATGATTTCCAGTTTCTTTGCCCCTAATTCTAGAGCTGCCTCTAATTTGGCTAAGCACGCTTCATACTCAACTTGATTGTTGGTAACTTCAAAGTTGAGCTTTAGAGACCGGAAAACATGTGATTCGTCAGGAGTGACAAGGAGAACTCCGATTCTATAGCCATACTGATTAGATGTGCCATCAAAATACAGAGTCTATTTGTCGTCCTTGACTCCTATCAGTTGTTCGTCAGAGAACTAGAATTTTATGTCTTCATCTCCCTCAATTAGCTGGTCTGCCAAGAATTCTTCCACAGCTCTGCCTTTTACTGACTTTCGGGTGACATACCTGAGATCAAGCTCTAACAATAATAACAACCACCGGGCTAGCCTTTCGGTTAATGCCTACTTCTCGAATAAATACTTTAACGGAGCTATCTAGAAAATTATATTCACTGTGAAAGACAGCATGTATTGCCTTAGCTTTCGGAAGCCCAAACCAAAGCCCAACATGTCTTCTCTAGTGGCGTATATCGTATCTCGGACCTCGTCATCTTCTTGTGCTAGCATTCATCCCATAGCTGAGTCAGTCACTGACAAATAGAGAATCAGTGGCCTATCGGGCTAAGGAGGAGCCAGAACAGGTGGGTTTTCCAAGTACTGACGCACAGCTTCGAAGGCGTCTTGGCATTTCTGATCCCATTCAAACTTGAATCCTTTCTTCAAAAGGCGAAACAATGGCTCACATGTGGTTGTCAACTTTGCTATTAACCTGCTGATGAACTGTATCTTACCTAGAAAGCTCCTGACTTCTTGTTCGGTCTTTGGAGGAGGCATTTCCATGATTGCCTTGATTTTTGACGGATCGACCTCGATGCCCCGTTGAGTAATCATGAATTTTAGCATTTTGCCTGCAGTGACTCCGAAGGCGCACTTTTATGGGTTGAGTCGCATCTTGTATTTTTTGATTCTTTCAAAGAACTTTTGCAATGCTATGATGTGGCTATCTCGATCCTTGGACTTCACTATCATATCATCCACATACACCTCGACTTCCTTGTGCATCATGTCATGCAGCAATGTAGTGGCAGCCCTTTGATAGGTTGCCCCTGCATTCTTTAAACTGAATAGCATCACACGATGACAGTAGGTGCCCCATGGTGTAGTGAATGTTGTCTTTTCTCTGTCTTCGGGGTCCATTAAGAACTGATTATACCCGGAGAAACCGTCCATGAATGACAAGAGAGCATGCCCCGTTGTACTGTATACTAAAACGTCAATGTGTGGTAGAGGAAAATAGTCCTTCGGGTTAGCTTTATTGAGATCCCAAAAATTCACACAAACTCGAATGTATCCGTCCTTCTTCAAGACCGGAACAATGTTGGCCACCTATTTTGGATACTCGGTTATCATAAGAAATCCAGCGTTGATTTGCTTGGTGACCTCTTCTTTGATCTTTAGTGCCCATTTTGGCCGTATCCGTCTCAATTTCTGTTTGACCGATTTAGCAGCAGGATACGATGGAATATGGTGTTAGACAATATTGGGATCAAAACCGGGCATATCCTCATAAGACCATGCAAATACGTCTTTGAATTTTTTTCATAAAGTTATTAATTGCTCACGTTCAACAAAAGATAATGAAGACCCGATTTGTACAATTTGTGGATTAGTTTCATTACCTAGATTAATTGCTAAAGTTTCTTCAGTTATAGGATGAGCGCGCATTTCTTCTCTTTTTATTAAAGCTTTGATTTCTTCAGGGACATTCTCGTCGAATTCAAAATCGTCAAAAAACGTATGAAATAAATCAAACAAAGTAGAGTAACCAGAAAGCTTGTTCATTTCATTAATGTTAAAGAGGGAAGGGATTACAAGCTCAAAAGCGACAACAGGAGAAGATGCACATACATGTGTGCTCTCCAACACAAACTCACATAACTCAGACTCGAGCTCGAGACATACATCCTGCAAATTATAAGACTTTAAGGACCAGTTATTGACAGTTTTTGTCGCAGCATCCACGATAAGGTTGGTATAGATAGCTGGTACTCCGTAACCCAACATCATGCAGTCTTGATCAGTTATGCCCATCTGGTCAGAAAACAAAGCTCTCATGCCTTCCAATTTTGTAGCCCAGTCTTTCTCCCTTTTCTTTTTCTCTC
Organism: Heliamphora pulchella; assembly: GCA_032270985.1. NCBI lineage: Eukaryota > Viridiplantae > Streptophyta > Magnoliopsida > Ericales > Sarraceniaceae > Heliamphora > Heliamphora pulchella. The sequence continues at coordinate 10,163 of JAULJZ010119881.1, forward strand.
CTTCATTTTCTCCCAGAGCATCCTCGTCCTCTATGTCAGACAGTTAGTGGTTAAAAAAAATTTATAGTCCCGGTAGCTTCTGATTAGTCTCTTCATCAATCCATGGCTCCGAGAAACCACAGTAAGGAAAATCCTCTCCTTCTTTGACGAAGTTGCCATTCAGCGTTCCTAAGTATCTGTTCTTCTTTTCCCTCTGCCTTTTCTTTAGCTCCTCTAAATCTTCTTTAGTTGGCTTGTTCCCCAAACCGAAGTGCTGTGAGCTCTGTGTCACTTCGATGGACTTCGAAACGCCTTGCTGCTTGCGACCTAACCCCATTCCTGGGAAATAGGACATGCGCTTCATCATTGTGACTGCTCGTGGATTGATGTAGTTCTTCTCCTCTTTCAGCAACATCTGCACAGCTGGAGTCTCGTCAAAACTGAATCTGCTCAAAAACATGTCTCCTTCTCCGTGCTGATCCTCCAGGAGAGTTGAGCCATCCTCTCTTGGGGCTTGAATACTATCTTCCACGTAGAATATTAGCACTGCCCCATTCTTAATCAACTTCAGCTTCTGGTGAAAGGTGGAAGGTATTGCTTAGATGTTCGGGTCATGAAGCCATGGCCTTCCCAGCAACAAATTAAAAGATGTCGGCACATCTAACACATGAAATTCGATCGAAGTCTCTAGTAGTCCCACCGATACTGCGAATAACACTAACCCGAGCACGTCCCGCCTTGTGTTATCATAGGCCCGAACTCCCTGGTTACTGGGTGTGAAATAATCCAGCTTCAATCCCAAGAAGATGTCCGTTCTGAGTGGGCTAACATTCAATGCAGACCCGTTGTCGATGAGAGTCATTGGGACCCACTTCTCTAAGCGTTTGACAGTGATTTGTAACGGTTTATTATGGCTCCTCTCTTCTAACGAAAAATTCTTATCGAAAAAAGAAATGACCTTCAACTCCACAGCTGGCAGAATAAGTCCGATGAGTTGTTCTAGAGTTGCATCTATTGAAATATTAGCCTTGTTTAAGACTTTCAGCACAGCTTGCCGATGCCGATGTGAAGCCATCAGTAAGCCACAAATACTAACATTGGTTTGAGTCTTCTTTAGCTGCTTCAGTATAGCGTCATCTTTCTCTTCTTGTTCCTTCCCTTTTCCCTTTCCATTGGTCTGGCCTTTTTCGAGCTGAGTGGGTATGAAGTGCCGCCCGCTCCTAGTCAAGTGTTCTACCCTTTTTTGGGATCCCATAGTCATGGCTCCGAGTTTTCAGTTTGCCTTACCTCATCAACACATAGAGGGCTTTCAAATGCCCATAGATCGTTCAAGTTACTGCTCTCCGTTCTTCCACTCCTTTCTTCTTTATCTTTGATTGCCCATGTATTATCAACGCCTTCCCAGATATCTTCTCCGATGTAACCTACCTGCTACTCTCAGGCTGCCTAGAAATTGGTCCATTCATCCCCATTTGACTTTAGTACAGTTCAAACCAGCCAGTAAGATTGCATTTTGTCAACAAAAACTTCTTCCTTAAAGAGTTGGGGAATGGTGATCCCATCTAGCAAATGTCCGAAACCATATGGCCTCATTGGATAATCCAACGGCCAATCGTCATCGTCGTTATGCTCCTCCTGGTTTTCCACCTGGATTACCACCTCATATCCTTCCCAGGATGCATCATTCTATTCTTCCATATCCCAACCATTCCTGACCATGATTAGGGAACAAAACTGATCTCTAGTAGCTGAAACATGTGGACGTGAAAAGTATGATGGATAAATGTAATGACTAGGATCCTCCGACTGCCTTTGCTAAATCAAATTCACCCCTCCCTGCTTAGCATGGTTCGGCAGCAGAATATTTGTAACATTCGATTTTTGAGGAACAGACGGCGGTGGAATAACCTTGTTGTCAATAAGATCTTGATCTTATGGCGTAGCCTCATGCACTTGTCGGTCAAGTACCCATGACCTTGGTGAAAGGCACAATACTGGGAAGCGTTGTATCTTAGTGGTAAAGGATCGGGCACAAGCATTCGGTCCAAAAGTTTGATTAGCCCTTCTCGACAAGTCAATTAAGAGCTGTGGATAAAGATATATTGAGGGGAGTAAAAACTCTCATTGGCTTCTGTTGAGATTGCTGGTTATTACTTGGTTACAGAGTGAAAGATGAAGGATTTAATTGTTCGAATGGGGGTTCAGTAAATTAACTTCGTTTGGACGGGAGATAAGGTTAGTAGTAGTGGTGGGTTAGCTCTGGTTGTTAGCAGGATATGTTCTTCTCTATTTCTTACTCGTCTCTGATTTCTCAATAGTACCAACATGAATAGCATCTTTAATCTGAACACCTGCGTCTAACAGTTGCTTAAAGGTGGACAGTGGTTGTGTAATCAGATACCATTTCAGCAGAAATTGCAGGTTCTTCACCTCAATTATGACTTTCTCTTTTTAAGTTGGTCGGCTGGTCATTTTACCTGCCTTTCCTCTCCAATGAGTCAGGAAATCTATGAATGATTCTTGTCTCTCTTGGCGGGTCATCTCAAGCTCCCAAGTAGTCACGTTTAACTGGACATTATAACTATATTAGCTGACAAATGCCGTAGCTATGTCCTTTTAAGTTCTGATTTTTGCTACAACGAGGGATAAGAACCATTTCTAGGCTGCCCTAGAAAGAGATTGGTGAAAGAACTGGGCTATCAGCTGGTCATAGATTCCTATTGGCGACAGGGTACCCACATACATTCACAGATGAATTCTGGGATCCCCGGTTCCATCAAACGTTTTCATGTCGGGCATTTTAAACTTATTCGGGAGCTTGGCGTCTGGAAACAGGCAGAGTCTCCCTACATCAAGCATATATTTCTCGACTCCCTTGGCCTTTTTAAGGACCTTCTCCATTCGATCGATCTTCTTAACCAATGCAGATTCTTTAGACTGAGCAGTATTTTTTTCCTTAACTATCACTTGACGAGGGATCCGTGGTGGTGGCAGAACAACTTGCGGTCCATTGGGGACCTGATTGTCATCCCAAAAGTCTTTCCCGTTACCATTTGTGTTGTCATGCTGTTCATTCAGTATTATAAATTGGGACTGAATCGCCTAGATCTATGCCTGACATTGCACCTGAGCCTGGGCTTGCTGCTCAATGGCTCTCTGTATATCAGTAATTACCCTCATTAAGGCTGTCGTATTCAGTTTGTTCTTGGCCATCTCAAACTGTTCTGTGATCAATTTTAAAATTCTGTAAAGCCTCCCGATTCCTGACCGAGCCCAAATACACACTGGGTGCGAACCTTCTAACTCAATGATCTAAACATGAAGCAAAATTCGATAACCCCTAAAACATAATCACTAGTATCAGATACTTTTTGAAAAGAACCCCGATAACAAGTATCAAATACTTCAAACACCAAAAATAGCCAACCACGAGCATATATAACCACCGAAATAGAAACATGCCCCTGTTGGGCCCATACTGGCAGCATAATGACTAAAAACCCTAACACCCAAGAACCAATATGAAAAGCAAGCGAGAGACCAATAAAACTCTAAAAAGAAGGTTTACCCTAAGATTCTAAAGGAAAAATGGGTAGCACTCTGGAAAGAAAACAACTCTAAGCCAAACAAGACCTCAAAACAAGAACATGAATGGGAGTTCAGGAAGACGAGCCTAAACGGCATTGAGGGTACAACACTAATAAGCAAGGGAAGCCCCTAGAGGGATAAAACTATCCTAAACCAACAACGAGGCCTAAGCCAACAATAAGGATAGAACCCGAGATTCTAGACCAACAGATCAAAAATTGGGCAACGACCCGAGAGGGAAACTATTTTAAAACCATGGAACACTGGAAGAAGACCAGGGTCGGAACCCGAGAGAGAGACTATCTTAATCCAAACAAACAAACAATTGTCTTAGACAAACACATGCAAAATATACACTAAATAAAACAAATAATCCTACAAGGTCAATACCTAATGGCGGGTTCTAAGTAATTGTATGCAGAAAAGGTCAATTTTGGACAATCATCAAGGTACTTTCTGAATAGAGTCGAGTATATACCTTCCATACCTGGTGTGGTACAGGATATGGTCAAGTGGTACGCAAAAAATCTTTTGCTGTACCTGTGAAAGCGTGCTGCCAATAAGGCTTACCTGTCTCCCCAATATAGTCCCGAGATAGTAAATTGATCGAGGTATTGAGTCGACTAGGCAAGGGGCTGTGAACAATGCAAATCCGTGCGAGAATGAAAATAAGAAATTCATATTAAGAACCAATGACGTGTTCCAGTCTAGCCCGCTTAATTGTTTTGAACAACGAGTCCCCAGCGGACACGTTAAAAAATATTGTGGCGCCAGGATTTAGGATTTTGTGTCAAAAATAAGGAAATTCAAGAAATGTTTAGAAAATACTTTTAATACCTTGAGAACTAAATTTTGAAAACCCTTTTTGTGAAAAATTGAGTCACCACTTGATTTTTGAGAAAAATAAAATGAGTTACTGATTTTTAAAACGGTAACCAGAGAAAACAATGGTCCGGGGGTTAAGGTACGAATTGGAGAAGGTGTTAGGCACCCCTTTTGCCCAACTGTGAGGTTCACCTCTACTAATCATCATTGGTTCTTAATTAGATTTCTCAAATGCATGCAAATACAGAAAATGGAGGTTAAGAGAGAACATTCAAAATCAAAATAGAAAAATGGAACCTACATATATATAATGCCACAATGAAACAAATAGCAAAAGAAAATCTCATGTCCTACGGCATACAATTTCTAACTAAATGATACAAAAAGCAAACCAGCATACAATATCACTAAATAACCTAAAAATTACACTAACACGATTTTAAACAAAGTAAACAGAAACATGCTCCAAGATCATTAAACTCTAACTAAATGTAAATTTCATTCTAATTATCAATGTAGTGAGAAATAATAGATGGTACTAAAAAGAAGTTAAACTATAAAAGATTTGCTATGAATTTCATCAAAATATAACAAAATATAAAAGAAAAAAAATTAAATTAAACCTATGAAAGTAACGATTACTACATAAGGATGTAATAGTTGCTATTTAATTAGAAAATGTTAAGATACGGGTGAAATCTAAATCATTATGACTGTATGAATGTTAGTGCACCAAATGTAACAGTTACGACATTGTAAATCGCAATTGCTGAATATATTGGTATTATCTCGATAAATTAAAAAATAACAGTATTCTAAGTGTGGGTGTGCAATGTGAACAAAGTATGCTAAGATTTGCTTTGATTTATGACTTTTGCTAATTTAACTAAACTCAACTAAGCTAAATATTCTTATCCAAACTAAATACCCACAATCTAATCAAATAAAACAATGTAATTGAATCAATTATGTAATGACTCAAAATAAAATATTGAAATTAATCTGGTCACTTCACAAGTGAGAAAGTGAAGAAAGAAAGGCCGAGGATCCAAACAGAATACCTGAATCGCTACATCCGGGATATCCTTAAGTCAGGGAATGGTGATCAGCAGTCCAATCCTTGGGCAAAGCTCCGATCCAAGTGTAGGGGTGGGCCGAGAATCTAACAAGGCATCGGCATTGGTGGTCGCCCTTTTAGTACTTCGACAGAGTATCGGTTCTCAAAATCTGTCACCTTTCGACTCGTCAGAGCTCCGACATCGAAATTATCCTCCCAAAATCATACAAAAGATACGGTATTTATAGAGTTCATCAATCAATGAGGTGCTAGCACGTTTTGGGACACGTCAGGCCCTTTGAAGTTGGCAGTCGCTAGGTATGGAGTCGGCAGTCGCTACCATTTCAAAGCTTTCAAGGATTTGATATGGTGGTCGCTACAATGAAGTTGGCGACCCCAAGGTTCAATGCTGGCGACCACCACGTTGGCTAGGGTTTCCAAGGGGTTCTTGTAATGGTCGGAAGAATCAAAGTTGGCAGTCCCTAAGTTCAAAGTTGGAGGCTTAAAGGTTGGAGTTGGCGTTTCAAGTTTTTGAGGGATTTGATCATTTGGATTGGATACTAAGCTTGGATTGCTTCCCAAGGATCATTCTGAAGCACCATTCCACTTGATTTCATCATCGAAAACACCCGAACCAACCTAAGATTAGGCGGGATCAAATTAGGGTATCTACACCATGAGAACAAGGACATGGCCTATTCTAGGGTTTTTGAAAAGGTAGCGGCCATGTGGATGAAAATGTCATGGCCTGAAGGTTTTTTAGGATTTTTGGGTTTTGAGCCATAATCGTGATTTTGCTTGCTTGGGAGTATCTCTGAGTATGATTCTCATATTTTCGTCATTGGAGCGCATTCGAGACGGTGCCTAAGATTCGGCTTGGTCAGATTTTGGTGTCTATAGTTGCCCCTCTTTGACAGAGCTTGTAACAACTCGTGGTGCAAGTAAATGTCAAAACTCTAGAGATAAGCCAATTGAACAAGCTACCAATCTTAGGCACAAATAAAACACACAAAAAAGTATGGTTGAACCCAAATTTCCAACGAGCTTCCTACGTACCCCATTACAAGGGATCAAACTGGTCGTAGTTTGTGGGGCAATGAATATGATGTAAATAAACTAATCATGATGCATGGCAGATGCAAAACATGGTGCAGGTATAAGGTATGATGCAAAACATAGGAACTTCAAAAGGTTAAGTCAAGACCTGAAGAATTAATCAACAATCCGAAGCTTTAAGAACTCCACTAGAGGTTCCTAAGAAGTAAAGCTTAGGGTGTTTAGAACACTAGGGCTTAATAAATCTAAGAATCATCTCACGAACTTAAGACCTAAACAATGCTTTGCATATGACTAGGGTTTGAAAGAGAGGGTTGCCTAGTCTTCTAGGGGTTGGGAAAAGAGGGATGCTTAGTCCTCTAGGGGTTGAAAAAAAAAAGGATGCTTAATCCTCTAGGGCTTGAAAAAAAAAAGAGATTCCTAGTTCTCTAGGTTCGGAAAAAGAAGGATACCTAGTTCTCTAGAGCTTGGGAAAAACCTAAGGATCGTCTCATGAACTTAGGACCTAGTCAACGCTTCGCATATGACTAGGGTTTGGAAGAGATGGATGCCTAGTCCTCTAAGGCTTGAAAAAGAGGGATGCCTAGTCCTCTAGGGTTTAAAAAAAATCTAAGGATTGCCTCATGAACATAGGACTTAGTCAATGCTTCGCGTATGACTAGGGTTTGGAAGAGATAGATGCCTAGTCCACTAGGGCCTGGAAAAAAGGGATGCCAAGTCCTCTAGGTCTTAGGAAAACACCTAAGAATCATCTTATGAACTTAGAATCTAGACAATGCTTCGCATATGGCTAGGGTTTAGAAGAAAGGATGCCTAGTCTTCTAGGGCTTGGGAAAAGAGGGATGCTTAGTTCTCTAGGGTTTGGGAAAAAAAGGATGCCTAGTTTGTAGGAGGCAAGACGGCCAAAATCTTTATTTTTGCATACGATTATCTAAAAAAATTAACTTGTGAGACCCTGCACCGCTTTATTTTTGATACATATAATTGTTCACGCATTTCCTTCATGTTATGTATATCATCGATGCATGGTTTATGTTTTGGAGTTGTAGAACTGCATGTAGATGTGTTTTATGCTTTTTCGGATCTTGTTTAGGCTTGTTTGGTTGGCCTTAAAATGCAAAACCAAGACCAAAAACCAGTAGGCTCAAACCCTACGGTTCAGTGGACTGGGCTGCTATGTTCGGTCGACTGAACCAGTTTTCTTGAGTTTGGTCGACTGAACCAGGGGGTTCAGTCGACTGAACTGGGCGGTGGTGCATTTTTTGAGGAGCTTCAGTCGACTGAACTTCCTTTTTGGCGAGCTTATAAGTATTCTAGCCCCTGGAGCGTTTGGAAAAATGTTTGTTTCTTCCATTCTCTCTGCCTTCTCTCTACATGTTTGACCTGCTCGAGCCTAGTTTTTGACGATCAGCTTATGGATCCTTGCTATCTACGCTGTTAGCTTCGCGCTCATCCGGTCAGATTCTCGTTCTGACGAGGCATGGTTTTTGAGGCGTCAAGTTTTGACCCAACGAGGTAGGATTCTAGACCTACTACTGTTATGATGGTGTTATATGTAATTATACGTGTTTTCACCAGGTAAAAAATGCATCAAATGTCATATTTTCTGTTTAAGTTTTGTTTTTCTGATAGAAAGCATGTTGTTTGCTTTTCTTGGCTTATAGTACTGTATGACACGTGGTAGTGTGGTTTTCATAGGATTTTCTTGAAAATGGTAGAAAATAATGGTTTTTGGCAGAAATCTCAACATTTTATGTTTTGGAGGTTTGGAGCTCACCTTCGGGGTTGAGTCTTAGGTTTTGAAATATTTTGTTAAAAATGGAGAAAAACATTTTGAAAATGTTTTGTTGATCTCCATGTTGATGGATGGATCCAAATACATGTATAATGTATATTTGTGAAAAGGTTTTGTGGTTGATGCTACAGTTCGGTTGTTAGAAATTTATGTAGATGTACCGGGATGATGTGTGTTTGGCATGAGTTTCCCTCGGTGTAAGTCCAAAAACATGCATAGCATAGGTACTCAGGTCCTTCGGGTTAGTACTCGTAAATTGAGGCGATTGGGTGCTTAGTTCTCTCGGGTTTCGGGCCCGTAGATTAAGCTTTACGTTGTGGTGCCCCATATAGAACTTGTGAATATCTAACCGGTCCCATGATGTATGGGGATTAGATACTGGATAGGGGTTTATCGTTGTTACCTCTGTCGTGTGATGGAGTCAGTATATAGGATCATATTCTTCTTCTTTTTCCACGATGATACATTTTGTGAGGAAACGATGTTTTGGCTACTGTTTTTCTTCAACTGTAAAATGTGTTTTGCATTGTATAAATGCTTAGTTGTGAAAGAAAAACTATTTTGGAGGTTTGTGGGAAACGTGGAGTTTTATGACGTAAAACCTTTTTTGGGTTCCGTTATTGAGTTCGCTCCCACTCTATATGATTACATATTTCCTGCTTTACAGCTTTATCGTCTGTTTCTATTGGGCTTCGGCTCACGGGTGGGATTTTCTGTACAAAACCTTTTTTAGGTGTTGATGTGGATGATGATCACGAGTAGCTCTGATGGTGCCCGTGGTGGCAGAAGACTGTTATAGTTTTCCTTTTTGGTATGCTTGTTCCTGAAGGCAAGTTTTGTACGCCATAAGGCGATATAGTATATGCATGTGGATCTGTATGCCTTTGTTTATGAGAGATATCTTTTGTTGGGAATTCTATTATTTTCAACAGGCAGTTTTGAATATATGAAAACCTATATTTTCATAAAAACTGGTGTTTGGTGGATTTTCACGTGACCCTGGATTTTGGGGCGTGACATAACTAGACGGGTAAACGACAAAACGGGCTCTAGATAAGACTTTTGATGACGAACGATCAAATTAAAATCCATGCATCGAAAGTTAATTTAGAAGAATACGCTTTTACTGGTTGAATCTTCAACTATGATTTGAATCCAAGTTGAAGCTTTTGTATGATCTTCTACTGTATTTCTTTATGCAATTTTCGGATATAGTGTGGGCTATAATCCTCCGAAAACTCGTACAGATAGAACCTGGACAACTTTAGACTTAGAAGACAAGATATGAAACTGGTTCAACCTACTTGCATATCTATAGGGTTACAGTAGGGTCCTAGGGAGTAATTATGAGTAAGACTTCCAGTGGAACACAAACATGTATTAGCGATTTTTGTAATTAAGCAAACCCCATAGCGGTATCTGCAATTATGAAAAACCAGCAGTGGTTTCTGTAATTTTCATAAAACACTGAATTACAGTTCACACCACTAATAAACTATAATTGCACTCTGACTTATAATCTCAAGACCATCTAGCATTGAGCTTCTGTTATTAAATGCTTACCATTTCTTCCTACGTTAAGATTTTCAATACCCGTCAATTAAATTTTATTACTGACAATTTAATTTAATCGGCATCTTGATATTTCTTAAACCATTTCACTTAACTTATTTGATAGCCGGATAATCAAATCCACAAGTAGGATTTAGCCCGGTCAAAACTAATAAGCTTCCTTAATGGGGTACCGTCAATCCCGATCTTTCGAGACATAGATTCCGTCAATAATTAATATTCACTATATAAATAATACCGCTATCAAACTTACCAAAAATATAGATTCATACAAGATCGCATCCTCAAATGAATCAAAATAACGAATATTAAATATACGCAAATCAATAATTATTTCAGGATTAAGAGGATATTCATAATTCATAGTAATCTTGAGGTGTGAATTAATTTATATAGTTAGTATAAAATTAATTATCCAAAATGTCTTGTTCATTATAGACAAAGTGTATTAGCACAGAGAGTCGGAACAATAGACGACGCTATTATCTGCTTCCCGTTGTGGCGCCGGGATTTAGGGGTTTTTGAAAATGGTCAAAAATATGAAATTTCAAAAGATGTTTAGAAAAAATATTTTAACACCTTGAAAATCAAATTTTGAAAACCCCTTTTCGCTGAAAATAGAGTCGCCACTTGATTTTTGAGAAAAATCAAGAAAAAAAATGGCTACTGATCTTTAAAATGTTTAACCAAATAAAGAGGGTTCGGGGGGCTAAGATACGAATTGAGGAAGATGTTAGGCACCCCGTTTGCCCAATCGTAAGGTTGGCCTCTACTAATCATCATTGGTTCTTTAATAAGATTTTTTAAATTCTTGTAAATAAAGAAAATGGAGGCAAAGAGAGAACATCCAAAATTAAATATGAAAAATGCATAACATATGTATATAGAACACCAAAGCAAAAAAAATAAAAAGATAAAATTCTAGATCCTATGGCATGCAATTCTAACTAAAGAATATATGGAGTACTCCCACATGCAATTTCATGAAAAATAACCTATGCTATCATGATTTAAATAAAAGAACAAAGACATGCCAGAAATTGCTAAAATTACTAAACATAAATTGCTAATAAAATAAGCTAAACTATTCTAAACACAATTTTAAAATAAAGTCGGTAAACACTAAACTAACATGTAAAATATGTACATTATCAAATTATCTAAAATAAAAAGCATGTGAAAATCTTATATTAAAATGTTTACCAAAGAAAAATAATGAAACTAATAATGAGTATTTTATGTTTGATAAGAGAATATTTGAAAATTTAACTTAAAAGAAAATGAAATAAAGAGAAGACTTACAAAAAGAAGAATTAAGCTTAAAAAGGTTAGAAAATGTTGTTCAACTAATGAAAAGAAAACCTAACTATTTACATTTTATATTTTAAAAAAAATTAAAAAAAAAACAAAAGAGAATTAAACTACTATAAAAAGAGAAAACTATATTAACAAAAAAGAAATGAAAACAAACTTAAGAGATTTTTTGTGATTTTTAGATTTAATAAAACGTAAAAAAAGTACTACAAAAAAAGAAAGAAGATAATGCTAACATTAAAAAAAAGAAAAAAAATAAAACTATTAAAAGAACATTAAGCTAATGCTAAAAAAAGGCAACATTAAACTTATATTAGGAGAAGATAAATGCTAGAAAGAAGAGGAAAAAGAAAAGAAAAGAAAAAAAATGCTAGAAAAAGAATTTGAACTAGTGTTACAAGAAAAGAAAAGAAAAAGAAAATAAATGCTAGAACATTAAACTAATATTGCAAGAAAAGAAAAGAAAATTAAAATAACTTTAGGAAAAGAGAAGGAAAAGAAAACAAAGAAAATGAAAAATAAATAACTAGACAATTATTAGAAAATGTGAATGTAGTATTAACAACTACATTCACATGAATGTTTGTGCATTGATAATAATAATTAACAACATTACAAGTTGTAATTGCCAAAACATATTGGCACTTAATTGATGAATTAATGAAAAGTAGCAATGTGCTTAGTGTGAATATGTAAACTAAGAAATTAATTAAAGTGACTAAATTACATGAAACAAATTAACTAATAAACAAGGTTAACTATATAAATGAAAGAAATACGCGAATTGAAATTGAATTTGACCCGATCGCTCCAAAAGAGAGCGAATGGAGCTAGAAAGATCGGGGATCCAAACAAAATGCCTGGATTGCTAAGGAATTCTCGAGTCGGGAAATGGCAATTCGGTCTTTGGGCGATAATCCAAGCTAAGGTTTCAGAACATCGGTATCGGGGGTTCGGCTCTCGGTACTTCGGCAAGGCTTCGGCGTCGGGGCTCGGGATTGCTCGGCGACTCGGTAGAGCTTCTCTCACTAAACTTCTCTCTAAAATTATGTCCTGAAAATGTATGCTGGGGTACGATATTTATAAAATTCTTCAACGAATGAGATACTGACATGTTTTGGGACACGTCAAGCCATTTGAAGTTGGCAATCGCCATGTTTGAAAAGGTTCCACAAAGTTCCATTGGCGGTTCCCAAGACAAATGCACGGATACAAGATGCTAAACATGATGCAGATGCTAACATAATGCAGACACTAATATGATTAAAAAAATCCTAAATATGGAGTCAAGATCTAAAGGGAGCACAAATAAACAAGTTAAAGATCGAGTCAAGACATAAGAACTCAGCTGGGGATAAGATAATCAAAAGGATGAAGTCAAAATCCTAGAAATTACCTTAACTGGGAAGGCAACAACGAATTAATCAGTCGAGTCTAGACCTAACATCTTGGAATGATAACGGGAAAAGGATAACTAAAAAGTCGAGTTAAGATTTTAAAACCATCCTTATCGAAGAGAACCACGAATTAATAGGTCGAGTCAAGACCTAAAAATTCGGGACGAAACACAAGATAAAAATAATTAAAAGCTAAGTCATGATTTAAAATCAAATTTATCGGGAAGGATAACCACGAATTAACAGGTCGAGTCAAGACCTAAAAATTCGGGACGAAACATAAGATAAAATAATTAAATGCCAAGTCACGGCTTAAAATTAAATTTTATCAGGAGACAGAACCACGAATCAATAGGTTGAGTCAAGACCTAAAAATTCGGGACGAAACACAGGATAAAATAATTAAAATCCAAGTTACGACTTAAAATTAAATTTATCTGGAGAGAAAACCTCAAAAAGATAAGGACGCACAAAAATTTTCTTGAAGTATTTTTGGAAAACACTAAAGATTTTAAAATTATTTTTGAAAAGCCCTCAAGAAAAACACACATACAAAATAAGAAAAAATATTTTTAAGGAAAAATCATTTTTTCTAAGAAAATCTTTTTGGAAATAACAAGTATAAAGCCAATACAAAAAAGAAAATAATCTCATAAAGTAAACATACAAATAAAATAATCATACTAAAAGGAAATAAACACACACAAATTACAAAACCCCCAAACAGCCCCTTTAAAACCTTAAAACTGATGTGACCGTTGACAGCCTGGCGGCTGGCAAGACAAAATCCATCTAACATGGCGGTCGCCAGTTCAAAACCCTTACAACATGGCGGTCGCTATAATGGAAGGTGGCGATCGCCACTTCCACGTGCGTATATGCTCTCCCAGGTCGTGCGAGGGTTTTCATTATCTCATATCTTACTCTCTCTCTAACTCTCAAACATCCTCAGCTCTCTCTCAACCCTTTGTGCTTTCCTCTCGTTCTTTGCGACTTTCAAGCTTTCCCCTTTCTTCTTTCTGACATGGCGGGCCACGGCAACCTTGAGGATATCGCAGGAGCCAGCCGAGGCTCATCCACGAGTGAGAGCTCTGTCATGGAGACTCTCAGAGGCATGTCCTCCAGCCTTCCTGCCAGCGGGGTCACCACCACTCAGCTTTCCACTGCGCTGGGTGCGATGGATGCTCTCGTGTTTGAGGCAGAGCGTGCCTCTCGCCGTATTGCTGAGGAGGAGGCATGAGCAGCTGCCGAGGCACAGGCAACTGCAGATATTGCTGCTGAGGCCAAGATGGATGATTTTATCGATCCAAATGCCGGAGAGGGCCATCCAGAACCCTTCGACCCGCACACTTATGCTCCGGTACCCCATCGCCTGGTTCGGAGTGGGATGAGGCGTTACGAGCCACCCATTGATGCCGTTGCTGCCGATGTCCCTCTTTGGGAGCCTGATAAGCACATGTCTCGCCAGCGCCCATCGGTAAGTTTCCTATCCTTACTGTTTCAATATCAAAGCATGTTATATGATATATATCAAACATAGATGCATGCCTAGGATCATCCATGCGACATGATGATGATATGATATTATGTGATGATGATGGGTTGTTTTGTGCATAATGTTTGAGATCTGGATTTAGCTTAGGTACATGTACAATAAAGATTAAAACAGTAAGGATATTAGGGCTTGAACAAGCAATAAAAGGGGCGGTTATTTTTAGCAAAAATCACAAAAATAAAGGGTTTAATTTTTTATTTTTATTTTTGGAAAAAATATAAAAACTAAGAGAGAATATATATATATTTGTTTTGTTTTTAGGGATGAACATAAAAAAATCTAAGGGGAGAATTTTTGTTTTTGTTTTTGTTTTTGGGGCTAAAAAAAAATCTAAGGAGAGAATTTTTGTATTTGTTTTTGGGGCATGAAAATTAAGGAAAATTTTTTTTCAAAAATTCTAAAAATTTTAGAGGCAAATTTTGTTGAAAATCCTGAAATTTAAGGCAAATTTTCGAAAATCACAAATCCTAGAAAATTAAGAAAAAAATCTTAAAAAATTTGAGCAAAATTTTCAAAGATTTTAGAAAATTTGGGTAAAATTTTCAAGAATTCTAGAAAATTAGGGAAAAATTTTCAAAAATCTTAGAAAATTAAGGAAATTTTTTTAAAAATTTTAAAACAATTAGGAAAAATTTTTAGAAAATCGGGAAAAATTTTTAAAAATTCCTAAAAAGTTAAGAAAAACTTTCAAAAATCCTAGAAAAATCAAAGAAAATCCTAGAAAAAAATTGCAAAAAATCTTTGGAAATTGAGGAATTTTTTTCAAAAATCTTACAAAATTAAGGCCAAATTTTTCAAAAATCTTAGAAAATTAGGGCCAAATTCTCAAAAATCTTAGAAAATTAAGAAAAATTTCTCAAAAATCAGGGAAAATTTTCCAAAATTTTTCAAAATCCTAGAAAATTGGGGCAAAAGGGGGAAAACACAAAGAGATTTTTTTTTATTTTTGATTTTTGAGAAGAATGATTAAAACAAAATGATAGAGGTTTACCTAGCGCACCAAGACTTAGGATTTCTAGTCTTTTACTAGGACATGCAAAAATCAAAGGATCGTCACTCACATATGAACCTGGGGTTAGAGATATTTGCCTGGCGCAGTAGGGCTTAGGGTTCCTAGTCTTCTATTAGGACGTGCAAAAATCAAAGGATCGTCACTCACACATGAATATATGGTTCGGGAGATTTTCCTGGCGCACTAGGGCTTAGAGTTCCTAGCCTTCTACTAGGACGTGCAAGATTTTCCTAGCGCAACAGGGCTTAGGGTTCCTAGTCTTCTACTAAGACGTGTAGGGTTTTCCTGGAGCATTAGGGTTTAGGGTTCCTCGTCTTTTACTAGAACGTGCAGGGTTTGCCTGGCGCACCAGGGCTTAGGGTCCCTATTCTTTAGGGCTTGAGTGATTTGCCCGGCTCACCAGGGCTTAGGGTGCCTAGTCTTCTAGGGCTTAAGTGATTTTCCTGGCGCACCAAGGCTTAGGGTACCTAATCTTTAGGGTTTGAAAGATTTGCCTAGCTCACCAGGGCTTAAGGTGCCTAATTTTTAAGGCTTGGGGGATTTGCCTGGTGGACCAGTGTTTAGGCTGCCTAGTTTTTTAGGGTTTGAGAGAACCGAAGGGTTGTCACACACACACGAACCTAGGACTTTTATTGCTTTCAGCCATTTTTTGCATATCTCTTTCTTGGTCTGCTCTTTATATATTTCTGCTTGTCTTCTTCTTTTTAGGCTGGTCACTACATCAGGGGCTTTGGTAGTTCTGCCTCTGGAGAGGTGTTGGGTGGTATGATGCCCTCTCCACTCCTAGCCGGTCTATTATCGATGCCTCCAGCTTTGCTCGGTTCATACCCTTACTGGGTAGGACGAGCAACGATCGGGTATAGCTGACAGCTTTGGCTGAGCAGTGATGGGAGGAGCTCCCGACTTCTCGTTGATCACTGGCATCCGGGTTGAAGGAGCTCCCATCCTGTTTGACCTGTCCGTCGCCCGCTGTACCGACTCATTGATGTATCTGCTCGGAGTTGTACCAACACCGATGGACAAAGACCGTGTCAAATATATATGGTTTTTCGAGCGCTTCAGACACTTCCACTGTTTCAAGCCCCGTAACTTTGAGTTTCTGATGTATATGTTCGGTACCTCCTTGTTCTCGAACAACGAGAACACCGTTCATTTGCATTATTTGGGTACCCTGGCTCGTCTTGACTGGGTTGCTTCATATGACTGGGGAGGAGTTGCTCTTGCCATCCTCTACGGCTTTATGCGGACTCTGACCCGGTTCCCTTAAGAGCTTAGCATAGGGGGATACTGGAGGGTCTAGGAGGTATGATTTAGTTTCTGTACTTTTCTATTCATTCCTTTTATTTGTTATCCATTATTTGCTTGCAGACATCTTCTCTTTGCAGCTGTGGACTTATGAGTTCCTCGAGCTTTACGTCCTGGTGAACTCCTTGGTAGACCCTCTAGTCATTCCTTGTGCAGGCCGGTGGTCCCGAGGGCTAAAGGGGAAGAAGGCTGAGGGGAAAGACATTGATCGCTTCCGAGTATCATTGGACCGGCTGAGCCCCGATCAGGTATTTTTACTTGCTGCTCTCTGTATCATACTGTTAACTGTACTGTACTGTTTATGCTCACACGGATTACTGTGCACTGTTTATTGATTTCTTTGCACTGTATTTTGAATTTTTACAGGTTCATTGGGATGTTTAGAGAGGGGTAGAGGATCGGGCCGGTGCAGATTTGATGCGCACTCGAGATCTTACCTTGAGGCAAATCCTACTAGAGAGTCCATTCGATCGGGAGTACTATCTCGCGGAGTGAGTGGTCCACCAGTCGCTTGACCTTGATCACTTTTGAATACCGGTGGTCCCTCCCGTACGTATGCGTCAGACCGACCTCTTGCGCCGTGTCGACCTCCTCTTGGAGATGGTAGAACTCATGCTTCAGAGTTGCTGGTGCCGGAGGGGGATTACATTGCTTGGGCCTCGGCCCATTTACTGGGACCTCTAAGACCTGACCGAACTGCCTCTGGTGGCAAGAGGAGAGGACGGGCACTGGAGGCTGTTGATGCCAGTGCTGCTAGAGCTGGTGGTGGGGGTGGTGGTGATGCTGCTGGAGGGATGAGGGGCCCAGAGATTCCATGGGATGTCCAGACTATAGCATATGGCTTCCTTTTTCCTCTGCCGGTTCCTATTCCTCCAACACAGGAGTTTAGGGCTAACATTTGCCAAGTATGTCTTTCACCTTTACTTCAGTTACTTCCCTTTTTTACTTGTCTAGTTTTCATGAACTTTTCTTTCTTATTCTCTACAAATTGACCAGGCTTGGTTAGACCGCACGATGCTGATGGTTACCAGCTTGAGAGCATTGGTCCGACAGATGGATGCCACGATGCGAGCAGTCGGCATTACTTTTACACCAGTGGCCATTGTGAGTATCTTACACCTTCTTTCAGCTTTTCTGCACTTTCTTTCATTATTCTATTATGAGTCGTATTTCTCTTTTGAAAGCCTCCAGTACCACCTGCTGTCATCATCCAGCCACAGGCTCCTGCTCCTTCTCTTGCTCCGGTCTTACTCCCGCTCGATGTTGTGGATCCCACGCCGCCTCTTCTAGAGCTCAGTCCAGGGGATCCATCTCTTCTGTCAGGAGTTGCTCCAGAGCTATATCTTCTTCCTCTGGCAGTGATGGTGACAACAGCGATGACGTCGAGAGGCTCTTTGTGGATGTAAGCTCGGACAAGGCAAGTCCTTCCTCCCGCCGGGTCCGCACGAGGCACATTTGAGAGAGAGAGCTTTCCTCTCCTGTTTCACTTATTTTATGATACATTCTAATACATTTACTTTGATACATTCGGCTTTTTCATGGGCCTACGCACCCTAGTTTGATATATTTATGGGTCGGCGTGGCCCTGCTTATATTATACCACTTTTTGATGCATTTTGGGCCTCCGTGCCATTCATTGCTTTATATATTCACCTTGCATGACTTATCTTTTCCATTGCTCAAACTATTATGGATGTATGATACAAATGTCAAAATTTACACAAATTACAAAAATCACAAACTGATACATGCCCGCCACCTTTTAACATGGCGGTCGCGATAATTCAACATGGCGGTCGCCACATCCATCCTGGCGGTTGCCTGGTCAAAGGGATGATGTCAATGTACGGTGTCCTTTCAAGTTGGTAGTCGCTCACTCCAAGGTGGCGGTCGCCACGATGACTTGCACCTTTTGCCGAATTTTTGATTTCCTACCATTTCCCTGCCTAATAAATACAGCCCTGGAGGCCCCATTTTCTATTGTTCTCACTTAGATGGTTAATCCCCTTTTTGTATGGATTGAGGCATTTTCCCATATCAAACGTTTGAACTTTGCTCCTTTCAGTATCAACTCCATTATTGGAAACTACTGCTCAACTATGGGATTTGCAGTCCCATGTCTTCCTGTTCAGCCTCGAAGATGTATGCTCTACTGTGGAGGAGTTTGTTGCTATTTTGGACCTGACTCCGTAGAGTTCCATTGTTATCCCAACTTTCTTCCTTTCGGCTCGGCAGCAGGTGATGCAACTCTATGGCCTGTCTAGGATGGAAGCTTCTCTTCTAACATCGGGTGACCGCCTTGACATCCCATGGATTATTGAGAGATTTCGTCCTACTGGCGACCTTAGCGACCTCGACTTTCTGCTGCATCGTCGTTATACCCTTTGTTTTTATCTTCTTGCCCAGTATCTTCTCATCCCTCCTGACGGGCGAGTTAGTTGTGCACTGGTTGATATTGCGAGTCAGATGTGGATGGGGAAGGACTTTGTAATACTTGTCTTTGCCGAGACACTGCTCGGCCTAGACGATGTTCATCGTGGTGAGACCACTACTTTTGCCGGCAGCCCCTTGCTTCTTCAGGTAAGCTCAAACTTTCTCTTTATCAGACTTCTATCATATTGCAAGGCTTTTCTCTTACTGATCTAACTTTTGCTACAGATCTAGCTGATGGAAAAAGTTAATCTTGTGCAAAAACCACCTACTGATAGACACAGTGCTACAGCTTTCCTTTACCGCCCCTATTATCAAATATGTAACATCGAGGCAGCCTGGCGATAGTACCTCTTCTCTTTGACTGGCCCAGATATCACTTGGCAGTGCCTCTGGTGGCAGACCCCTGCCATGACTCTGACTACCACGGATCACTCTGGTGTTTTGTTGATTGGTCTGCGTCAGACTACTTTCTATTATTCTCATAGGATTATACAGCAGTTCGGTTATAGTCAAATCATCCTTCACAGTATCCGAGGCTGTTTATTTTCATCTGCACTGCGGGCTCCATTTCTAGCACTATATTAGGATGCCTGGCCGTCTCTTTCACGGATGGAGATGCAGGAGCTACAGTATCCCGAGCTTTCTACCGAGTACAAGACATGGCTGTTGCAGGATAGGGAGAAGAAAGACAAATAAGTGGCGTAACAAGTAATAAAGAGGAGAAAGACTTGAGGCACCTTGCTTTGTTTTAAAGATTTCATAGCTTTCATTTTATTTTGTTTGTAGAGTTTGGGACTTGTGCGCCCTCTCTTTTATTTTCAAAACTTTGTAATCCAAAGCTAATGTAGTGAAAAGAAGGTTCAAAATTTTCCAAAGTTTTTCAGTTCAATTAAATCACTTTATTATCAAAATCTAGAAATAAATTTTCATTGGACTTATTCAGATTCAAAAATGATTGAAAACAAAGAATGTGGCCGGATTTCTTAAAAGAAGCCACCTACGCTTTCCAAAAAGTGGAATCAGGCCTTAACATAGTTCGGGCTTGGTTTACACTCGGGTATTGATGCTCTCCTTTTGTGATACCCTTACTTTTGCCAAGGTCATCCTTTTAGATTTTCGGCCTTGCGGGCTACTCTAACTTTTGCCTGAGTCGCCTTTTCAATTCAGCAAGCTTTTATTTTATCTTTATTTTTACCTCAAGGATAGTACTTTTTGAGTTGGTCGAGGTTTACTAGAGTGGAGAACACATTACCAACTAAATCCATAATGATGACTGCACCACCAGTTATGATGGTTCTAATGAGAAACGGTCCAGACCAGTTTGGCTTAAACTTGCCCTTGGGGTCGAAGATGGGAGCTCTGATTTCCTTAAGAACTAGATCTCCTTCTCTGAGATCCCGGGTCTTGACCTTCTTATTGAATACTCGAGCTATCCTCCTTTGGTATCCTTGTACATAAAATAGAGCTTGCAGCCTTCTTTCATCAAACAAGAGCAACTCTTTCATTCAATTCCTCTGCCATTCCGCTTCAGAAATATTGACCCCGGCAACTACTCTTAGCAAAGGGATTTTCACCTCAATGGGAAGCACGGCTTTCATCCCGTACACTAAAAAGTATGGCGTAGTTCCTGTTGAAATTCTGATCGACGTCCTATATCCCCAGAGTGCAAATGGTAGATGTTTCGGCCAATCCTTATGTGAGTTGATTGTCTTTTGCAGGATCTTCTTGATGTTTTTGTTTGCTGCTTCAATTGCTCCGTTGGGCTGCGACCGATATGGTGATGACTTGTGAGTCACTATCCGGTATTCTTCAAAAAGATCCAAAGCCTCTCCTTAAAAATGCGAGCTATAATCCGAGATAACCTTATGAGGGACCACGTACCAGCAAGTGATGTTTTACTTGATGAACTTAGCAACATGAGAGGCTTTCAATACTGAGTAGAAGACTGCTTTCACCCACTTGGTAAAGTAGTCAATGGCCACTAAAATGAACTCGTGCCCATTTGACGTCTTCGGTGTTACCCTACCGATTACATCAATACCCCATACTGAAAAAGGCCATGGTGACGTCAAGTTATACAGTTGAGATGGGGGAACGTGCATAAGATTTGGGTGAATATGACATTTTTGACACCTCCGCACGAACTGTACACAATCTGTCTCCATTGTCAACCAAAAGTATCCTTGTCGTAGGATTTTCATGGCTAACATGATTCCACTTATGTGTGGCCCACAGACTTCTTCATGTATATCTTTTATCAACTCTTGGCCTTCTTTAGCGTTGACACACAGGTTATTAACCACAGAATACTCTCATTTGTACAGTCTTCCACTGCGAATGATAAACTGCGCAAATAGTCTTAATATCGCCCTTTTGTCCTTTTTGCTGGAAAACTTGGGATATTATCATTTTTCCATGAAGTTCTGAATGTCGAAATACCATGGGAGGTCACCGATGCTATCCTCAATTGCGACTGTCATCTCATATGTCGGCTTTCTCTTCTGTTCGATTATCAAATGCCACATTCAGACTCCGGGTGGTATGTTAATCATGGATGCTAGGGTGGCCAGTGCGTCAGCAAACTTGTTCTGCAGTCTTGAAACATGGGTAAAGATTACTGATTCATAACATGGTATCAGCTTCTCTAGCTATTGACGATAGAGAATCAAGGTTAAGTCCCTGACCTTCGATTCTCCTCTTGCTTATGAAACCACCAGTGCCAAATCTCCTATGACTTCTAGCTTCCTTTCTCCTAGTTTCAGGGCTGCCTCCAATCTAGTTAAACATGCTTTATACTCAGCCTAATTGTTGGTAACTTCAAAATTGTGCTTCAAAGACAAGGGGACGTGTGATTCGTCAGGAGTGATAAGAAGGACTCCTATTCTATAACCATACTGGTTGGATGCACCATCAAAGTATAGAGTCCACTTGTCATCCCCGACCATCATCAGCTGTTCATCAGGAAACTGGAACTCTATGTCTTCACCCCCCTCAACTGGTTGGTCAGCCAGGAATTCTGCCACTGCTCTACCTTTGGCTGACTTTCGGGTGACATATTTAAGATCAAACTCTAATAATAACAACAACCATCGAGCCAACCTTCCTGTCAGTGCTGGCTTTTCGAACAGGTATTTTAACGGGTCCATCCGGGAGATGACATTTACCGTAAAAGACAGCATGTAATGCTTTAGTTTTTGGGAAGCCCAAACCAAAACCCATCATGTCTTTTCCAGCGGTGTATAACGTATTTTTGACCTTGTCACCTTTTTGCTTAAATAGTAGACCGCCTTTTTAGTTCCTGTTTCTCTTTTTTTGTGCCAACAGACATCCTATAGCTGAATAAGTCACTGACAAATAGAGGATCGGTGGCTTATCATGTTCGAAAGGAGCTAGAACATGCGGATTTTTCAAGTACCGACACACGGCATCGAAGGCGTCTTGGCATTTCTGATTCCATTCAAACTTGACTCCTTTGTTTAGAAGGCAGAATAGCGGCTTGCATGTAGTTATCGATTTTGCGATGAATCGACTGATGAACTGTATCTTTTTCAGGAAGCCCCTAATTTCTCGCTCAGTCTCAAGAGGAGGAATTTTCAAGATTGCTTTAATCTTTGAAGGGTCCACTTCGATGCCCCGTTGAGTGATCATAAATTCGAGTATTTTTCCAGTGGTAACTCCAAAGGCACACTTCTGTGGATTGAGCCGCATTTTGTACTTTTGAATCCTTTCAAATAACTTTCACAGTGCTATGATGTGGCCATCCTGATCCTTGAACTTTACTATCAAGTCATCCACGTATACCTCGACCTCCTTATGTATCATGTCATGCAGTAGAGTAGTAGCGGCCCTCTGATAGGTTGCCCCTGCATTCTTCAAATCAAATGGCATTACAAAATAACAATAAGTGCCCCAAGGCGTGGTGAATGTTGTCTTTTCTCTGTCCTCGGGATCCATCAGAATCTGGTTGTACTCGGAGAAGCTGTCCATAAATGACAATAAGGCAGCATGCCCCACTGTACTGTCTACCAAAACATCAATGTGCGGTAATAAAAAATCGTCCTTTGGGCTAGCCTTATTGAGATCTCAAAAATTCACGCAGACTTGGATATGACCGTCTTTTAAAATCGGCGCACGATATTAGCTACCACTTTGGATACTCGGTTACCATCAAGAATCCAGCGTTGATCTGTTTGGCAACTTCTTCTTTGATCTTCAGAGCCTATTCTGGCTTGATCTGTCTCAACTTTTGTTTGACCGGTTTAGCATTAGGGTACAAGAGAATATGATATTGGACAATGTCGGGATCAATTTCGGGTATATCCTCGTAAGACCATGCACATACATCTTTGAATTCTTTTAATAAAGTTATTAATTGTTCACGTTCAACTAAGGATAAAGAAGAACCAATTTGTACATTTTGTGGGTTAATTTCATTATCCAGATTTATTGAAAAAATTTCTTTAATTTTTGGTTGGGCACGCATTTCTTCTTCTCTTTTTAATAAAAGTTTTATTTCTTCGGGGATATCTCCGTCGAATTCAAAATCATTAGAAAGTGTATGAAATAAATTAAACAAAGTAGAGCAACCAAAAATCTCATTCATTTCATTGAAGAAAGACAAAATTACAAACTCAAAAGCATAGATAGGGGGAGGTGCACAAATAGACGTGTCTTCAACCACAGACTCAGACTCAGTCTTAGACTCAGAACAGACAACATGCACATTACCAAACTCTAAGCTCCAGTTCTTCACTTTTTTTGTAGCTGCATCTATAATGAGTTTGGTGCAGTTGGCTGGTGCGCTGAAGCCCATCATGAAGCAGTCTTGGTCAGTCATGTGCAGCTGAGCCATCCTTTTGTTGAATAATACTCCCATGTCGACATCATCAAGCTTGTCCGCCCAATCTTCGTGTTCAATCTTCTTTCCTTCCTCTTCCCCTTCCACTATTTCATCTTCTTTCGTTTCAGATAATTGATGGCCAAAGAAGATTTCCAGTCCTGGCAGCTTCTGATTGGTTTCTTCATCGATCCATGGCTTTGGGAATTGCAGTACGGGAATTCTTCTCTTTCTTTAACAAAGTACCCATTGAGCATTTCTGAGTGTTTGGCCTTCCGTCCCCTTTTAAGCCATTCCAAATCTCCTTCCATTGGTTTGTACCCAAGACCGAAACAGCACAAAGCTGGCAATACCTGGATAGATTCTGAAATACCTTGCTGTTTATGACCCAACCCCATTCCTGGGAAGTAAGATATTTATCGTATCATTATAACTGCTCACAGGTTGATGTAATTCTCCTCCTCCTTTAACAGCATCTGCACAGCCTGAGTTTCATCGAATTGGAACCCACTTAACGTCACAACCCCCTCCCCATGTTGAACCTCCAAGAGAGTCGAGCCCTCTCCTCTCGGGGGTTAAATACTATCTTCGCCATGGATGATCAGCACTGCCCCATTCTTCATCAATTTCAACTTTTGATGGAGAGTAGATGGCGCTACCTGGATGTTTGGGTCGTGCTGCCAAGGCCGGCCCAACAACAGATTGAAGGAGGCTGGCACGTCCAATACATGGAATTCAACTAACATCTCCAAAGGCCCCACTGATACTGTGAATGATACCAATCCCAACACATCCATCCTCGTGTTATTGTAGGCACAGACTCCTTGATTACAGGGCGTGAATTGGTCCAGCTTCATCCCTAGACAAACTGCAGTTCTGAGTGGGCAGACGTTCAAGGCTAAACCGTTGTCGATGAGTGTTACCAGGACCCAGTTTTTTAAACACTTGACTGTAATGTGCAGAGGCATATTGTGATTCTTCCCTTCTAGTGGTAAATCTTTCTCCGAGAAAGAACTCACTTTTGGCTCTACAGCCGACAATATTAATCTAATCAACTATTCAGGGGTGGCATCTATTGATACGTTGCCTTTATTCAGAACTTTTAACACAGCTTGTCGGTGCCAGTGTGAAGCCATCAACAAGCCCCACATGCTAATGTTAGCCTGTGTTTTCTTCAGCTGCTTCAGTATAGCGTCGTTCTCTTCTTCTTGTTCCTTCTCTTTTCTTTCCCGCTTGGCTATCCTTTTTCAAGCTGAGCCGGCTTGAAGTACTGCCCACTTCTTGTTAGATGTTCCACGCCATTCTTGGGATCCCACAATTCTGGTATTGTACTTTCAGTTTGTCTTACCTTGTCCACATACCGAGGGGTTTCAAATGCCCATAGATCATTTAAATCACCGACCGTTGCTCTTCTTCTTCTTTCCTCGTCATCCTCAATGGGCCACTGGTTGTCAACCTCTTCCTATATTCCTCTTCAATAAAACCCACTTGTTGTTCTTGAGCGGTCTAGAAGTTGGTCCACTCAAGCCCATCAAATTTTAGTACGACCCCCACCAACCAATAGGATTGCATATCATCAACATATATCTCCTCCTCAAAAAGTTGAGGAAAGGTAATGCCGTCAAGCACATGGCCAAATCCATATGGCCG
Organism: Heliamphora pulchella; assembly: GCA_032270985.1. Lineage (NCBI taxonomy): Eukaryota > Viridiplantae > Streptophyta > Magnoliopsida > Ericales > Sarraceniaceae > Heliamphora > Heliamphora pulchella. The sequence goes on from JAULJZ010119881.1 coordinate 35,538, forward strand.
AGCCGAATAGTCCAATGGCTAGTTGTCTTCCCCATTACACTCCTCTTCTTCTTGTTGATTAACTTGGATGATCATCTGATACCATTCCTAGGCATCCTCCATCATATTCCAGCTATTTCCATCCATAATTAGTGAACAGGCTGCCTGATCCTTGGTAATTGAAACATGCGGGCATGGAAGATGCGCTGAACAGATGTACTGGCTCGAATCTTCTGATTGCCATAGAGACATGTAGTTTACCATAGCTTGCTTGGCATGGTTTGGCAGAGGGTTGGTCATGACATTTGGCTTTGGAGTTATAGATGGTAGAGGGATTACTTTGTTGTCGATGAGATCTTGGATCTCATGTCGGAGCCTCATACACTTATCAGTCAAATGCCCATGACCCTGGTGGTAGGCGCAGTAATGAGAAGCATTATATCGTAGTGGTAGGGGATATTAGGTTTGGGCATGGGGTCTAACAGTTTGATAAGCCCTTTCTCGATAAGTCGATTCAGGACTGTGGATAATGAAATGTTGAGGGGAGTGAAGACTCTCCTTCGCCTTTGTTGTGGCTGTTGACTGTTGGGTGTTGCTTGATTGTTAGGCGGAGGACGAAGGGTTTAAAAGGTTAACCTCGTTTGAGCGAGAAACGAGATTGGGAGTAGTAGACTGATTTTAGTTGTTAGCAGGGAAGGTCCTTCTTAGTTTTTGACTGGGCTCAATTTTCTCAATGTCTCCAGACTGAATGGCATCCTCAATCTGTACCCTAGCATCAAATAGCTGCTCAAAGGTAGAGAGCAGTTGTGTGATAAGGTAACACTTCAAAGGGGACTGTAGATTTTTTTACCATGAATCTCACTTTTTCTTTTTCAGTAGGCCGATTAATCATTTTGGCTGCCTTTCCTCTCCACCGGATCAGAAAGTCAACAAATAATTCTTGGTTTTCCTGACGAGTCATTTCCAGCTCTCGAGTGGTGACGTCTAGTTGGATGTTGTAATTGTATTGGCTGATGAATGTAGTGACTATATCTTCTCAAGTTCTAGTCTTAGCCACCTCTAAGGAGAGAAACCACATTTGTGTTGCCCCAAAAAGTGATCGGTGGAACAATTGGGCCTTGAGCTGATCATCAATCCCCATGGAAAAGAGAGTTTCGACATACATCCTTAGATGAATCCGGGGATCTCAGGTGCCATCAAACTTCTCCATCTCTAGCATCTTGAATTTTTTAGGCAATTTGGCATCTGGGAATAAACATAAACCACCTACATCTAGCATGTATTCTTCCACTCCCTTCGCCTTCCTCAGTACCTTCTCCATTCGATCAATGTTTTGCGCCAATGCAGACTCCCCAGACTAGGCCGTAATCTCTTCCTCCACCACCATTGGGTGGGGAACCCGAGGTGGCATAATGACTTTTGGTGCATCCAGTTCCTAGTTATCATCCCAAAAGTCTTTACTATTCTCATTCGTATCATCTGGCTATCCATTCACGCTGGGCAGATGGGCCTGAATCGCCCGGATCTGTACTTGACACTAATTTTGAGCCTGGATTTGCTGCTCCACGGCCTGTTGTATCTCAGTGATTACCCTCATCAGGGTTGTCAGATTAACTTCATTCTCTGCCATTTTAGATGATTCAACTGACTGATCAGATACCCTACAGAGTTTCCTATCACTGATCTAGCCCAGACACGTGTCAACTGTCATCTTCCCTGCTCAATGATCTAGACTCGAAGAAAACTTGGATCCCACAAGTAGAATAACCAGTATCAAACACTTTCCAGATAAGAATTCTAACGACAGATAGCAAACATCCCGGATAGCTGAAATAGCAAACCATAAGCAGATAATTACTGAAACTAAAACAATGCCCCTGCCGGGCTCATACTGGCAGCATAACAACAAGACGACCCGGGATGACGACCAAGGAGAAGATCAACCAAATTCTAGAGGGAGGGTTTATCTAAATGGAGAAACAGGCAGCACTCCGGCAAGAAAATAGTTCTAACCCTCAAGAGACCGAATCGATTTAGAATTTTAGAAAAAACGGGCAGCGTAACAGTAGGGAAACAAAACTAGCTTACAAGGGTCAAACGAGGGTTCAAAGAAAACGAGCCTAATACAACAACGGGGGAAAAACCAACAACTTGAGAAAAACCTGAAAGAGAGATAAACTATCCTAAAGGCTTCAAAACAAAACACAGGCATTACCTTGAGAAGAAAACTATGGGGTGAAAAACCAAACAAGGCGAAGAAAAAAACTTGGGTAAAATCCCAAAGGAAAAACTAACCTAAATGACAAAGGATAACAGAAAACAGGAGCCAAACTCGGAAAAGGAACTCGCTTAAGGCAAACAAACAATCCTAGCTACGGCAAACAAAATATACAATTAACAAAACACATAATCCTACTAGGGTTAGCAACACCTAATGGAGGGTTCTAAGCTACTATATGCAAAAGGCTGGTTTTAGTTAATCGAATAGGGTACCTTCTGAATAGAGCTGAGTATATACCTCCCATGCCTGGAGTGGTGCAGGATATGGTCAAACGGTACGCCTGAACTCTTTTACTGCACCTATGAAAGCGTATAGTCAGTAAAGCTTGCCTACCTTCCCAATAATTCTCGAAACGGATAAACAAACGGGCATCAGGTCGACCAGGCACGGGGTGTGAAGAATAATGCACATGCATGTGAAAATGAAAATGAGAAATTTTTATTAAGAACCAATGATGTTTTCAAGTCTAGCCCTCTTTTTGATTTTATAAACCAGTCCCCAGCAGAGTTGCTAGAAAATACTTTGGCGCTGGGATTTAAGGGTTTCTGAAAATGGTTAAAAATATGGGATTTCAAGAGAAGTTTGGAAAAAATATTTTAACACCTTGAAAGTCAAATTTTGAAAACCCATTTTCGTTGAAAATAGAGTTGCCACTTGGTTTTTGAGTTGCCACCAAGAAAAAAAAATGGCTACTGATCTTTAAAATGTTTAACTAGAGAATGATGGTTCAGGGGTTAAGGTACAAATCGGTGAAGGTGTTAGGCACCCCGTTCACCCAACCATAAGGTTGGCCTCTACTAATTATCATTGGTTCTTTAATAAAATTTCTCAAATGCATGCAAATAAAAAAAATAGAGACAAAGAGAGAATATCCAAAATCAAATATGAAAAATACATAACATATGTATATATAAAACACAAATGCAAAACAAATAAAAAGGTAAAATCTTAGGTTCTATGGTATGCAATTCTAACTAAAGGATACATTGAGCACTTCCATATGTAATTTCACCAAAAATAACCTATGCTATCATGAGTTAAATAAAAGAACAAAGGCATGCTAGAAATTGCTAAAATTTTCTAAACATGAATTGCTAATAAAATAAGCTAAACTATTCTAAACACAATTTTGAAATAAAGTGGGTAAACACTAAACAAACATGTAAAATATGCACATTATCAAATTATCTGAAATAAAAAGCATGTAAAAATCCTATATTAAAAAGTTTACCAAAGAAAAATAATAAAACTAATAATGAGTATTTTATGTTTGATAAGAGAATATTTGAAAATTTAACTTGAAAAAAAAGAAATAAAGAGAAGACTTACAAAAAGAAGAATTAAGCTTAAAAAGGTTAGAAAATGTTATTAAACTAATGAAAAGAAAATTTAACTATTTACATTTTATATTTAAAAAAAAAATAAAAGAAAAAGAAAATAAAAGAGAATTATACTACTATAAGAAGAGAAAACTATATTAACATAAAAGAAATGAAAACAAACTTAAGAGACTTTTTTTTATTTATTTTTGGATTTAATAAAATGAAAGGAAAGTACTATAAAAAAAGAAAAAAGATAATGCTAACATTGAAAAAAAAGAAAGAAAAATAAAACAATTAAAAGAATATTAACCTAATGCTAAAAGAAAGACAACATTAAGCTAATATTACGAGAAGATAAATGATAGTTATAAGAAGAAAAAGAAAAGAAAAGAAAAAAATAAATAAATGCTAGAACATTAAACTAATATTGCAAGAAAAGAAAATGAAATAAACTAGTAAAGAAAAACTAACATTAGGAAAAGAAAAGGAAAAGAAAACAAAGAAAATGAAGAATAAATAACTAGACAACTATTAGAAAATGTGAATGTAATATTAAAAACTACATTCACATGAATGTTAGTGCATTGATAATAATAATTAACAACATTACAAGTTGTAATTGCCAAAATATATTACTTAATTGATGAATTAATAAAAAGTAACAATGTGCTTAGTGTAAATATGTAAACTAAGAAATTAATTAAAGTGACTAACTTACATGAGACAAATTAACTAATAAACAATGTTAACTATATAAACGAAAGAAATACGCGAATTGAAATTGAACTTGACCCGATCACTCCAAAAGAGAAGGAATGGAGTTAAAAAGATTAGGGATCCAAACAAAATACTTAGATCGCTAAGGACTCCTCGAGCCGGGGAATGGCAATTCGGTCCTCGGGCGATGATCCAAGATAGGGTTTCAGAACTTCGGTATCGGGAGTTTGGCTCTCGGTATTTCGGTAGGGCTTCGGCATCGGGGCTCGGGATTGGTCGTCGACTTGGCAAATCTTCTCCCACTAAACTTCTCTATAAAATTCTATCCTGAAAACGTACGTTGGGGTACTGTAATTATAGAATTCTTCAACCAATGAGATGCTGATACGTTCTGGGACACATCAAGCCATTTGAAGTTAGTGGTCGCCATGTTATGAGTTGGCAGTCGCCATGTTTGAAAAGATTCCACAACGTTCTATTGGCGGTCGCCACAATGCAAGTTGGCGGTCGCCACTTTTGGCTAGGATTTTCAAGAGATTCTATTGGCGGTAGCCACAATGAACATGGCGGTCGCCACAAAAGGTGAAAGTTTCCAAAAGGTTCTATTGGCGGTCGCCACTTTGGAGTTGGTGGTTCAAAAAGATTTCGTTGGTTTGAAGGTTTTAATGATTGGGTTCAAATACAGAGCTTGGATTATTTTTCGAGAATCGTACTGAGGCACCATTCTAATTGTTTTCATCATCGAATTCACCTGAGATTAGGCGGGGTCAAATTGGGGTGTCTACACCCGTAATCAAGATAGGCCTACTAAAACTCTGTGCTACAGTCGTACCGATGGTATGTCCATTTCCATCTAAATTGTGAATATAAAACTTTTATTCTACAAGAACCTGAAATTTGATTTTCTGTGTGTAAGTCGTACTTTACACACCAGATTAAATACTATACCTAATATTGAACATCTATGCATAACATTAAAGGAATGATACACATACATTGCTAAAAAAAATTCTCATAAAATGAAAAATTAATTTTATTACGAAAATAAAATTAAATACTAAAACATAATTTTTAGTATATCAACCCTAACAATCTCCCACTTATACTCAAAACCATGCTAATCATGTTAACAGAAAAGCAGATATCGAGTTTAGTGTAAAGCATAGGATACATGAGGCTTCCTACTGCCGAAGCATAAGGAACCGCCTTCATTTTCTCTATCTCATTAAGTGTCTTAGGACACTGATTCTTGGATAGAGTGATTCCATGCCTGAAAGGGAGAAATCCTTTCTTGGAATCTTGCATGCTAAAACGAGTAAGGATATCATAAATATACTTTGCTTGTGATAAGCCCAACATCCTTTGTTTTCAATTTTGCACAAGCTTGATCCCAAGAATATGGCTGGCTTCTTCCAAGTTCTTCATATCGAAATGCCTAGATAACCATACTTTAACCGTAGATAATGCCCCTATATCATTTTCAATGAGCAAGATATCGTCTACATAAAGTATTAGGAAGATCACCACGCTTCCATCACGCTTCTTGTAAGCACAGGATTCATCCGGACTCTAATCAAAACCATAAGACTTAATTTCTTGATCAAACCGAGTGTTCCAAAACCTCAATACCTACTTGAGTTCATAATGGTTCTCTTAAGCTTACACAATATGTGTTCCTGGCCCTTTGCAATGAATCTGTCTGGTTATATCATATAGATACAATCATCAAGAATTCCATTAAGAAAAGCTGTCTTGACATCCATTTGCCAGATTTTGTAATTGAAATGTGCGACAATGGATAAGAGAATCTCGATAGACTTAAGCATGACTACCGGTAAAAGAGTTTTCTCATAATCGATCCCTTCTTTCTGAGTGAACCCTTTAGCAACAAACCTAACATTGAAGATTTCAACCTTCTCATCTGCTCCTCTCTTCTTCTTGTAGATCCACTTGTATCCAATGGATTTTATCCCTTCTAGTGGTTCTACAAGTTTCCAAACCTGATTGGAATACATAGATTCTATCTCTAAATTCATAGTCCTTTGCCAAAGATCTGCATCTTTATCTTGAAGTGTTTCATTGTAGTTACAGGGTTTGGTATCTAGTTCTATCGGGAATCTATCAAAAGACTCTCTCAAGAACATATACCGATCAGGTTGATGATCAAGTTAATGAACAACCCTCCCACTAGGACGAGGTACTACCTGTGTCTGTGTACTAGTAGTAACATGTTGTGCAGAATCAGAAACCTGTGCTTTAGCATCCTGTTCTTGATTTGCACCTGTCCCGATAATCCTCCCACTACTCCGACGAAATAGAATGTCAGTGACTTGTTCTTCCGTTCTACTGGTATTTTCTCTCAGTTTTTTCATAACAATTTTGCTATTGGGCTTGTGATCCATAATGTAATCCCCTTTCAAGAATCGGACATTGGTGCTAACAATGACCTTTTGATCCTTAAGATTATAAAATAGATCACTCTTCATTCTCTTGGGATACCCCACAAAGAAATAAACCTTTGTCCTTGGTTCTAACTTATCTGTGTTCCCTTTAAGCACATGTGATGGACACCCCCAAATTCGAATGTGTTTCAGACTAGGTTTACGCCTAGTCCACAATTCTATAGGAGTAAAAGGTACTGACTTAGAAGGTACCATATTCATAATGTAAGCCGCTGTCTTTAAAGAAAGTCCCGAAAATGAATCAGGTAAACCTAAATAACTCATCATGAATCTTACCAACTCCATAAAAGTCTTATTCCTTCTTTTTACTACACCATTTTGCTACAGAGTGCCAGGTGTAGTCAACAGGGATGTAATCCCCTCTGATGACAAGTAGTCTTTAAACTCTCCAAAGAGGTATTCTCCACCACGGTCGAATCGTAGTGGTTTGATACTTTTATCCAAACGCTTCTTTGCCTCTGCCTTGAATTCTTTGAATTTCTCAAAGCATTCAAACTTATGGTGCATCAGGTAAATGTATTCATACCTTGAGTAGTCATCAATGAAAGTAATGAAGTACTCAAAGTCCCCTCTAGCACGGATTATAATAGGACCACACACATCAGAATGAACTAGCTCTAACGGTTATTTAGCTCTATAGCCTTTGGTCGAAAAGAGCTTCTTGGTCATCTTACTCTCTAAGTAAGATTCACAGATAGAAAGTGCCTCCACTTTCAATGAACTCAAAGATCCATCTACTACCAGTCTGTTTATCCTTTTTAGATTAACATGATCCAAGCGTAAGTATCAAAAAAATATTTGGTTCATTAAAGAAAGAAACTTTCTCTTATATGGTAAGATAGATGTGCTATTCATTTTAGTTAGTTGTAGTGTAGGAGAGATTAGAGTAATAAGATAAAGATCATACACCAATGTACCAGAACAGATAGCCTGTTTATTATCCTTAATAACCACGTAGTTATTAAAATAAACCACATATCCGTCTTTATCCATTTTAGAAACGTAAACTAAGTTCCTTCTAATGGAGGGTACATAAAGACAAACTCTTAATATTAAAACCCTATCTCCACTAAAACTAAGAGTGACATCTCCCACTGCAACTACTGTTACCTTTGTATTATTGCTCATATGCAGGTAAATCTCTCCATCACTAAGTTATCGGGTTTCCTAGAACCCCTGCAACGAATTGCAGACATGATTAGTGGCTTCCGTATCTACACACTAGGTACCGGTAGATAACACCACTAAACATGTTTCCATTAGCACTAAACAGAAATTACCCTATTTGTTCTACCTTCTGAGAAATACTGGACATAGCTTTTTTTTGTGCCGTGTCTAGTTACTGTGAAAACATATGCCTTTTGACTTTTTCACACCAATCTGTGGCCCACTAACTATCTTGAAAATCGTGCCTCCCTATTTTTAAACTTTTTTCTTCTTCATGCCTTCCGGCCATGACGAAGAACCATTTTCAGAAGTAAACACATTTCTTGGTATTGAAGGAATACTATTGGTAGTTTGCTTTAACTCTGTGGTATAGTCATACCGATGGTATGACCATTTCCATATAAACTGTGAACATAAAACTTATATTCAGTAAGAACCTAAAATCTGATCTTCTGTGTGTAAGTTGTACTCTACACACCAGATTAAATACTTTACAGAATATTGGACATCCATGCATAACAAAGAAATGATATGCATACATTGCCCATAAAGATTCTCATAAAATAAAAAATTAATTTTATTAAAATAACATTAAATACTAAAAACGTAATTTTCAGTATACCAACCCTAACACAAAACAGCCCTAAAAATAGCCCCGAACCATGTCGCCAGGCACCGCCGCCGCCGGCCTGTTTGCTGCCTGCTTAGGTTGTGATTTGGCCCAATTTTTTTCTAGTTTTTGACAGTATTTTGAGGTATGTTTTACTGCTATTTTATGTTTAAAAAATAACCTAAAATATAGTCCAAGAAAGGGTATAAAAAATCATAAAAACCGCCGCCGAACCACCACTGGAAAAGCTGCTGGAACCGGGCTATTTTGGTATTTTTCCTCACTGTTTTTGACTTAATTTTTATGATGTTTTTTTATTCATAAATACTGTAAAAAAAATTGACTAGAAAAAATAGTTTAAAACTATTAAAAACTTTCCACGATCCGTGGCCCGTAAAACATCGCGAACCACTATTGGCGCCGCCTTCGTTCTTTGTGTTTTTGAATATATTCAATCTATTCTTAAATAATTTAAATAGATATTTTAAATATAAAAATTAGCTATTACATCGATTCTATGTCCCGAAATCTCACATTCGATCTATCACAGTCAACCCCTGTGATTTAAAAAACATCATCATTCACAAACCATTCAATCAAACATGAATAATAAATGACGATCATAAAATCGAAATTAGAATGCTTGCAAAATAAAATTAGCAACAGTTCTAAAACTACGCGGCCTTGATAACCTAAAATAACAAATAAAATGGCTCTGATATCAATTGTTGGAGGCAAGACTGCCAAAATCTTTGTTTTTACAAAAGATTATTTAAAAAAATTAACTGGACGGGCTAACGACAAAATGGGCTCCAGATAAGACTTTTGATTATGAACGATCAAAATAAAACCCGTACATCCGAAGTTAATTTGGAAGAATACATTTTTTCCGATCGAATCTTCAACTATGATTTGAATCCAAGTTGAAGTTCATGTCAGATCTTCTACTGTATTCCTTTATGCGATTCCCAGACATAGTGTGGGCTATAATCCTCTGAGAACTCGTACCGGCAGAACCTAGACAACTTTAGACTTAGAAGACAAGTTATGAAAGTTGTTCAGCTTATTTGCATATTTATAGGGCTATAGCAGGGACCTGAGAAGTTATTAGGAGTAAAACTTCCAGTGGAACACAGACATTTATCAGCGATTTTTGCAATTAAGCAAACCTCATAGTGGTATCTGCAATTATGAAAAACTAGTAGCAATTTCTGTAATTTTCATAAAATACTGAATTACACTTCGTACCACTAAAGAACTATAATTATATTCTGATCAATAATCTCAAGACCATCTAGCAATGAGTTTCTGTTATTAAATGCTTACCATTTCTCCCTACGTTAAGATTTTCGATACCCGCCAATTAAATTTAATTACTGACAATTTAATTTAATCGGCATCTTAATATTCTTTAAGCCATTTTGCTTAACTTATTTGACCGTCAGATAATCAAATCGACCTGCAGTATTTGGTTCGGTCAAAACTTATAAGCTTCCTTAATGGGGAATCGTCAATCCTGATCTTGCGAAATGTGAATTCCGTCAATAATTAATATTCACTATATAAATAATACCACTATCCAACTCACCGAGAATATAGACCTAAACGAAATCGCATCCTCTAATGAATCAAAATAACGAATATTAAATATATGCAAATCAATAATTATTTTTGGATTAAGAGGATAAACACTATTCATAATAACCTTGGGGTGTGAATTAATTTATATAGTCAGTATAAAATTAATTATTCCAAATGTTTCGTTCAATACACACAAAGTGTACTAGTAGAGAGAGTCAGAACAATAGACGACGCTATTATTTATTCTTCATAACCAAGACAGGTCTACTAAAACTCTATGTTACAGTCGTACCGATGGTATACCCCATTTCCATACAAACTGTTAACATAAAATTTATACTCTGCAAAAACTTAAAATCTGATCTTCTGCGTATAAGCTATACTCTACACATCAGATTAATTACTATACAAAATATTGGACATCTATGCATAACATTACAGAAATGATATACATACATTGCTCATAAAGATTCTCATAAAAAAAATTAATTTTATTATTGAAAAAAAATTAAATACTAATAATATGATTTTCAGTATACCAACCCTAACATAGTCCTCTAAAGCTTGGGAAAAAAAGAGATGCCTAGTCCTCTAGGGCATGGAAAAGAGGGATGCCTAGTCCTCTAGGGCTTAGAAAAGAGGAATGCCTAGTCCTTTAGGGCTTGAAAAAAATCTAAGGATCGTCTCAAAAACTTAGGACCTAGTCAACGCTTTACATATGACTAGAGTTTGGAAGAGATAGATGCCTAGTCTTCTAGGGATTGGAAAAGAGGGATGCCTAGTTCTCTAGAGCTTGGGAAAAAATCTAAGAATCGTCACACGAACTTAGGATCTAGATAATGCTTCGCATATGACTAGAGTTTACAAGAAAGGATGCCTAGTCCTCTAGGGCTTGGGAAAAAACCTAAGAATCTTCTCACGAATTTAGGACCTAAACAATACTCCGCATATGACTAGGGTTTGAAAGGGTTTGAAAGAGAGGGATGCCTAGTCCTCTAGGACTTGGGAAAAACCTAACAATCATCTCACGAACTTAGGACCTAGACAATGCTTCACATATGACTAGGCTTTAGAAAAGTGGGATGCCTAGTCCTCTAGGACTTGGAAAAAAATCCTAAGAATCGTCTCATGAACTTGGGACATAGACAATGCTTCGCATATGACTAGGGTTTAGAAGGGAGGGATGTCTAGTTCTCTAGGGCTTGAAAAAAAACCTAAGAATGGGCTCACGAACTCATGACCTAGACAATACTTTGCATATGACTAGGGTTTGAAAGAGAAGGATGCTTAGTCCTCTAGGGTTTGGAAAAAACCTAACAATTGACTCACGAACCTAAGACCTAGACAATGCTTCGCACATGACTAAGGTTTAAAAGAGAGGAATGCCTGATCCTTTAGGGCTTGAAAAAATCTAAGAATCGTCTGACAAACTTGGGTCCTAGACAATGCTTCGCATATGACTAGGATTTTAGAAGAGAAGGAGAGGACTTGGTGCAAGTGACGACCCTTGCTGCTTCGTTCTTCTTTTCTTTTCTCTTTTGTACATGGAGGCCTGCGTGCTTATTTCTTTACTTGGGTCTGCCCGCTGTTACACTTGATGCACTCCGCATGTATACATTACTGTTTTGATTGGAATAGGCCTTCGTGCCTTAAATTACATTATGTTCATTATGAATTCTTGTCTTTTTTCATACATATGAAAACATGTTTTCGATCACTCGAATATTTTATTATGCATAATGTATGCTTGTGAGTTGATAGCTTGCCCTGCGAGCCTATTTTTGTGTTGCGAGTTGCTAACAGGTTCCTGGTAAGGATGCTAGCAAAAAAGGGACATGCTGTCAGAAATTTTCTACAGGAAAAAGGATAAGCTGTGAGGAAAAATCTCGCAGCCATGATGTTTGAAAGGTTCGTGGCCTAGAAGATTGGAGTTCATGCCCGTGAAGTTTGATTGCAGAGCTTTTTAGCGCGAAAAACAGAGCTGATTATGTGGTTCTCTCTCCTTTTGGGCCCTATATAAGGGGACTCATTGGGTCAGATCTTGTAGACAGCCCAATTTGATCAAGCCAAATCTTAGGCACCCATCTCGAATATGCCCCAATGACGAAAGTATGAGAATCATGCTCAAGGATATTCTCAAGCACACAAAATTACGAATATGGCTTAAAACCCAAAAATCCTAAAAAAAACCTTCAGGTCGTGACATTCCTATCCACATGACCGCCACCTTTTTGAAAACGCTAGAACAGGCTGTGTCCTTACTCTAACGGCTGTGACCTTTTTAAAAACCTTAAATTAAGCTATGACTTTCTTTGTCATGGCTATTTCCTTTTTATCCAGGCCGTGACTTTTAAATCTCTTGGTTGTCCTTTTCACCACCATAAAGGTAACGACCTGCATTGTACAAAATCAAAAAGGTAGCAGCCGTTACTTTTACCCCTTTTTGGACAGGTAGCATCATCCCAGAAGGGGTCTGTGTTGCTCGCCTTGCCTATAGATAGGCCGCAATTCCAAGCAGAAAAAAAGAAGAGGGAAAAAGACCTAGATACCAAAACTCTACCCAAATACTCCCCCACTCGATATTCTCCTATCCATTCCATACTCCCCGAGTCTCGTTCATGTTCTTGCTTGCCCTGGAAGAGTTCTTGGAACACATAGATTGGCTTAGAGGTATCATATTCTCACCACCGAGGGACCATTCGAGGTGGATATTCACACGAGGTAACCTTAGTATACCATGACTTTCTTAAACCCTCATCTTCTTCCCCGAGGTGTCGTGGATAAAGTTTCCATTATTTTTATTACTTATTTACCTTTCATTTCAATGTAAATATTTATTTCCTCCAAGTTTTTCATTATTATCAATATATTTATAGCCATCTGTTTCATATATTTACAGTTGTTTACATCCTGTTTCAATGCTTACAAGCACACTGAACACACCAAAAGGTTACTGAGGTTCTGGAACATAACGGCCGTAACTTTATTATGTCACGGTCGTATGTTCTGTTAAACTCACAATGGTGACCGTGTCCTTTTTATATAAACCAGTACATTTATCCCTCTTTATATGGACGGCTATAACATCTTTGTGTTATGGTCGTGACATCGTTTTAAGGCCAGAAATACAAAAACCCTCTTCAAAGCCCTATCTTATTTGTTTATTTCAAGTTTGTACATTCTTTTATTACTCTGTTTAGTATTTTCTTTTCTTTTTTATATCTCTGTTTAGTTTTCTGTTGGGTAATAAATGGTAAATCTAGCCTGGAACAAATGGGTCATGGTCTTCATTCTATATACATTCATATTTGCATGATTTCGAGGTTGTGTAAATGTTACGGCCGCCTGCTTTTTCTTCATATTTGTCATGGCCGTCATCCCCTTTGTTACGGCCGTGTAATTGTTGAGAGATCAATAGTATATAAATGTGTTTTAAGCTCTCTGTTATTCATTCTTGATGTCCAGTATATTCTGTTTAGAGTTATCACTTGTCTAGAGGATGAAAGATGATAAATCTAGCCTAAAACCAATAGGTTATGGTCTCCATCCTAGATATCTTATTCACTTAAGTCTGTTTTATGCCACGTGCAATGCATAGACACTCTCTGTGCAGTTAGAGTTGTATACTAAAAACTATAGTTTATTTTTTGGTTTTAGTATTTTATTTTATTTTAATAATATTAATTTTTTATTTTATGAGAATCTTAATGAGCAATGTATGCAATATCATTTCTTTAATGTTATGCATGGATGCCCTTTATTCTGTACAGTATTTAATCTGGTGTGTAGAGTACGGCTTGCACACAAAAGACCAAATTTTAGGTTCTTACAGAATATAAGTATTTGTTCAAAGTTTAGATAGAAATGGTTATACCATCCGTACGACTGTAACACAGAGTTTTAGTAAACCTGTCTTGGTTACGGAGAAAAGATAATAGCGTTGTTTATTATTCCGATTCTTTGTATTTGTACATTTTGTGTGTATTGAACGGGACACATTTGGGTAATTAATTTTATACTAACTATAAAAATTAATTTACACCCCAATGTTATTATGAGAGTACTTATACTCTTATCTTGAAATAATTATTGACTTGCGTATATTTAACAGTCGTTGTTTTGATTCATTAGAGGGTGCGATCTTATATGTGTCTATATTTTTGGTGAGTTGGATAGCAATATTATTTATATAGTAAATATTAATTATTGACAAAATTTACGTCTCGAATGATCGGGATTGACGATACTCTCTTAAGGAAACTTATAAGTTTTGATCGAGTCAAACCCTACAGGTAAATTTGATTATCCAGCGGTCAAATAAGTTAAGCGGAAGGGTTTAAAGAATTTTAAGATACCGATTAAATTAAATTGTCAGTAATTAAATTTAATTGGCGAGTATCGAAATTCTTAATGTGGGGAGATGAGTTAAAGTATTTAATAATAGGAGCTAAATGCAAGAAGGTTTTGAGATTATGGTTTAGTGTGCAATTACAGTTCTTTAGTAGTGTGAACTGTAATTTAGTATTTTATGGAAGTTACCGAAATTACTGCAAGGTTTTCACAATTACAGATACCGCTGAGAGATTTTCTTAATCGCGAAAATCGCAGAATATGTATCTGGGTTATACTAGAAGTTTTTGTCATATTTACTCCACAGGTCCCTGCTGTAACCCTATAAATATGCGGATAGGCTAAGCCATATTCATAACTTATCTTGAAGACTAAAGCTAACTAGGTTGTGTCGGTATGAGTTCTCGAAGGTTTGTAGCCCACACCACGTTCAGAAATCGCATAAGAGAATACAGTAGAAGATTTGACAGGAACTTCATTTCGAAAATAAAAGCGTAGTTGCAGAATCAACCGGTAAAAAGATATTCTTCTAAATTAACTGTGGTTGCACGGATTTTTATTTTGATCGTTTGACATCAAAATTTTTATTTGGAGCTCGTTTCGGCGATTGCACGTCTAGTTATTTTTTTTATCGAAAATCATTTACAAAAATAATGTTCTTGCCAGTTTTGCTTCCAATAATTTAGTATCAGAGTAATTTTATTTTTTTGTTTATAATTTATCGAGACCGGGTAGTTTTAGAACTGTACTAACTTTGTTTTGTAGGTATTCTAATCCGTATTTTATGATCATCATATTTTTCTTCTCTTATTGAATGGTTTGGATGATGATTTAATTATATTTTTATTTACGAGAGTTCATTGTGATAGATTATGTTTTTTCTAGATTGAATGTGAGCCTACGAGATATTGGTTACGATGTAATAGCTAGATATTTATTTTTAAATATCTGTTTAGTACATTTAAGAACAAGTTGAATATCCAAGAACACGAAGAACAAGCACGGCACTGCCGGTGGCACTATCGGTGACAGTTCAGGGCTGTTTTTTGATAGTTGTTTTTGATATTTTTGAGACTGATTTTGAACAAATTGTTTGGCATACAATAGCAGTAAAATACCATTGAAAAAATAGTCCAAAAAATGGAAAAAATAGTACCAAAATAGTAGAGGAAAACTATTTTTGGACGGCAGACCCAAAGGGGCGGCTGTTAGGGGTGGCAGCGGCTTTGGGCTATTTTTTCGACTGTTTTTGGAACTATTTTTGGACTAATTTTTTGACAAAAAATACTGCTTTTCGAGAGCTATTTTTCAGTATAAACGGCGTTGAAAATGGAGCACCAAGGTGGCAGCAAGTGCAAGGTGGCCAGCGGTGGTGGGCTGTCCCGGGCTATCTTGGCTTGACTTTTCTATTGTGTTTTGATATTGATATGATATATCTGTATATATCAATGTGTATCAAAGTATCCTGATGCAATCAGGATACATAAAGCCAACAGAAACTAAAATTATTATAACCTATTTTCAACAGGAGACTAAAACACTTCAGTATTTTAATTGGATCAAAAAATTGGGATATATATATATATATCTTGCATATATATTCATATTATCTGCGTGGATGATGTATATCTATTTTATTTCTTCTGCTAATTTAATTAATTCAAAAAATTTAATTTTAATTAAAATATTTTGTAATTAAAAATAAAATTAAGCTTTTTTAGTTAAGTTTTTAATTAATTGAAAAAATTTTAGATATTTTATTTTTTTACAAAATATCACATTTAAGATATTTTTTTTATAAAATCGGATATCTTGGAAAAACGTGGAGATTAATTACGAATTTTGAATTAATTAAATAAAAAAATATTTAATCTAATAAATTATTACTTTTCAAAAAATATGGAATGAAAAATAAAATAATTAAATGCCTTTAATCACTACCTTAGCTGAAAAGCTGAAGAAAAAACTGTGTATTTATTAAAATTTATTTGTTATACACTAAAACATGAAAAGATGGTTTAGCAAATCGAAATCTTTTGAATCGTGTACACGGAAAGATGTTTAATTCTTTCAGATCGTGTCGATTTCGAAATTAATAAATATATTTTAATTATATGAATTTTTATAACCCTAAAAAATGTTTTAAAAATCTAAGTAGGAGAGAAAATTTATTCATAGATAAATTTCGCGGTCTCCATCACCAGTTTGTAGGCGATGTAATTAAATCTTGTATGTTGGCAGTAAGGCCTTTCTCCCCATTAGATAGATTAATTACAGTATCGTCAGTACAAATTTCATTTAGGGATAATTCTGAATAATTGTTAGTGTGGATCACTTCTCCATCTGAAGAGTTCATTGAGATTAGTTGATGGTTAATACTTTGCTGTATATAATAGTATTATCTCTATCTGAGTCACTGCTATTATATACTGGATTGAATTTATGTCAGCTATTTAATTTTACTTGGCAGGGTTAGTTATATATATAGTAAAATTAATAGGAATTAGCTTATCTGGACATATGATGAATAGGAGATGTCCTCCCATCGAGGTATGCTATTTACAGGGTACCAGGCTGCTGGTGAATTTCTTTCAAAATGGTAGAGGGAATCAAACTAAAATAAATTCAAAATTTTTCTCGTGATAATTAACGGTATTTTTAATTATATGATTCTCAGGATTAAAATGACTTTCAACCCACTTGTTTCAATACTTAAAGAAAACAAACTAACGAAACTAAATTTTGTTGACTGAAAAAATAATATGGATATAACTTTAACTACCAAGGGTATTCCTTCAATGCCAAGAAATGTGTTTATTTCTGAAAAAAGTACTTCCTCAAGGTCGAAAGGCATAAAGAAAAAAAATGTTTAAAAATAGGGTGACCCAGTTTCCAGGGTAGTTAGTGGGCCATGGACTGGTGTGAAAAAGATGAAAGGCAGATATTTTCACTACAACCAGATACGACACTAGAAAGAGCAATGTCGAGTTTATCTCAGTAAGCTGAACAATTAGGGTGATTTCTGTTCATTGGTTCTGAAGACATGTTTAGCGATGTTATCTATCGGTACCTGGTGTATAGATACGAGAGCCACTAATTATGTTTACAATTCATTATAGGGGTTCTAGGAAACCCAACAACTTAGTGATGAAAAGATTTACGTGCATATAGACAACAATACAAATGTGACAGAAGTTGTAGTGGGAGATGCCACTCTTAGATTTAGTAGAGATCGGGTTTTAATATTGAAAGATTGTCTTTATATACCTTCCATTAGAAGGAACTTAGTTTCTATTTTTAGGTTGGTTAAAGACAGATACTTGGTTTATCTCAATAACTCTGTGGTTATTAAGGATAATAAACGGGTTATCTGTTCTGGTACATTGGTGGATGATCTTTATGTTATTACTCTAATCTCTCATACACTGTAACTAATTGAGTTGAATATCACATCTAATTTACCATATAAGAGAATGTTTTCTTCTTTAATGAACCAAACATTTTTTTGGTACTTACGCTTGGGTCATATTAATCTAAAAAGGATAAACAGATTGGTAGAAGAAGGACCTTTGAGTTCATTGAAAGTGGAGGTACTTTTAGCCTGTGAATCTTGCTTAGAGAATAAAATGACCAAGAGGCCCTTTTCGGCCAAAGGCTATAGAGCTGAAGAACTGTTGGTACTAGTTTATTCCGATGTGTGTGGTCCTATGGCAATCTGGGCTAGAGGTGGCTTTGAGTACTTCGTCAGTTTCATTGATAACTATTGAAGGTATGGACACATTTACCTGATGCACAGTAAGTTCGAATACTTTGAGAAATTCAAAGAATTCAAGGTAGGGCGGAGAAACGTCTGGGTAAAAGTATCAAATCACTACGATCTGACCATAGTGGAGAGTACCTCTTTGGAGAGTTTAGGGACTACCTATCATCAGAAGAGATTATATCCCAATTGACTGCACTTGGCACTCCGTAGCAGAATGGTGTAGTAGAAAGAAGAAATAGGACTCTTATAGAGATGGTAAGGTCTATGATGAGTTATTCAGGTTTACCCGATTTATTTTGGGGACTTGCATTGGAGACAATGGCATACATTCTGAACTTAGTACATTCTAAGTCATTACCTTTTATTCCTATAGAATTATGGACCGGGCATAATCCTAGTCTGAGACATATTTGGGAGTATCCAGTACATGTGCTAAAAGGAAAGGCGGGTAAGATGAAACTGAGGACAGAAGTTTTTTTCTTTGTGGGGTATCCCAACGGAACGAAGGGTGGTCTATTTTATAATCCTAAGGATCAGAAGGTCATTGTTAGCACCAATGCCTGATTCTTGGAAGAAGATTATATTATGGACCACAGGCCCATTAGTAAAATTATTCTAGAAGAAATAAGAGAAAATACCAGTAGAACGGAAGAGGAACCACATGTCACTAATATCTCATTGCCTCGTTGTAGTGGGAGAATTATCGGGACAGGTTCAAATTATGAACAGAGTGCTTATGCATAGGATTTAGATTCTGCACAGCGTATTACTACTAGTATACAGTCACATGAAGTGCCTCGTCATAGTGGGAGGATCGTTCATCAACCTGATCGGTATATGTTATTGGGAGAGTCTTTTGATAGGGCCCCGATAGAAGTAGATACCGAACCCCGTAACTATAATGAAGCACTTCAGAACAAAGATGCAGATCTTTGACAAAAGGCTATGAATTTAGAGATGGATTCTATGTATTTCAATCTTGTATGGGAACTTATAGAACCACCCGAAGGGATAAAATCCATTGAATGCAAGTGGATCTACAAGAGAAAAAGAGGAGCAGACAGGAAAGTTAAGACCTTCAAAACTAGGCTTGTTGCAAAATGGTTCATTCAAAAAGAAATGATCGATTATGAGAAAACTTTTTTACCAGTAGTCATGCTCATGTCTACTAGATTCTCTTATCCATTGCTGCTCATTTTGATTACAATATTTTGCAAATGGATGTCAAGACAGCTTTTCTTAACGGAAGTCTTAACAAGCGTATCTATATGGTACAACCAAGTAGTTTCATATCAAAGAGCCAGGAGCACATGTTGTGCAAGCTTAAGAGATCTATTTACAGACTTAAGCAGTCATTAAGGTCTTGGAATACTCGATTTAATCAAGCCATAAAGTCCTATGATTTTGATCAGAGTCCAAATGAGTCCTGTGTGTACAAGAAGTGTGACGGAAGCGTGATGATATTTCTAGTACTTTATGCAGATGATATCTTATTCATTGAAAACGATGTGAAAACATTATCTACGATAAAAGGATGTGGGAGAAGCCAGTTACATCCTAGGGATCAAACTTTTGTGAGATCGAAAACAAAGGATGTTGGGCTTATCACAAACAAAGTATATCGATGTTATACTTTCTCATTTTAGCATGTAGGATTCCAAAAAAGGGTTTCTCTCTTTCAGGCATAGAATCACTCTATCCAAAGATCAGTATCCTAAAACTCTTGATGAGATAGAGAAGATGAAGGTAGTTTCTTAAGTTTCGACGGTAGAAAGCCTAATATATGCAATGCTTTGCACTAGATCCGACATTTGCTTTACCGTTGGCATGGTTAGTAGATATTTGTCTAACCCAGGACATGAGCATTGGACTGCGGTAAATAGTATAATCAAGTACCTGGAAAGAACTAAGGATTATATGTTGTTTTACTAGGCAGATAGTCTAGTACCTTTAGGGTTCACAGACTTAGATTTTCAATCAGACAAAGATTTTTGTAAGTCTACCTCAGGATATGCGTTTATCTTAGGAGGTGGAGCTATAAGTTAGAGGAGTATCAAGCAATCCTGTATTGTTGATTCCACCATGGAGGCCGAGTACTTGCCAGCTCCTGAAGAAGCTAAGGAGGCCGTTCGACTCAGGAAGTTTCTGTTGGATCTAGATGTGCTACCTTCAGTTCAATTGGCTATTACACTATATTGTGATAATAGCGGAGCAATAGTGAACTCGAAGGAGCCAAGAGTCCACAAGAAAGGAAAGCACATTAAGCGAAAGTATCACTTGATACAAGAAATTGTACAGAAGGGTGATATTACTGTGACCAAGATTGCATCAGGATACAACCTTGTAGATCTTTTTACAAAGAGCTTACTGGCTAAGACTTTTGATAGTCATGTAGAGGGCATGGGAGTTAGATGTATGGCAACATGGTTTTGAGTATAAGTGGGAGTTTGTTAGAGTTGTATACTGAAAAACATGGTTTATTTTTTAGTTTTAGTATTTAATTTTATTTTAATAATATTAATTTTTTATTTTACGAGAATCTTAATGTGCAATATATGCAATATCATTTCTTTAATGTTATGTATGGACGTCCTTTATTCTGTGCAGTATTTAATCTGGTGTGTAGAGTACGACTTGTACACAGAAGACCAGATTTTAGGTTCTTGTAGAATATATGTATTTGTTCACAGTTTAGTTAGAAATGGGCATACCATCGGTACGACTGTAGCATAGAGTTTTAGTAGGCCTGCCTTGGTTACGAGACACATTGAGGTAATTAATTTTATACTGACCATATAAATTAATTCACACCCGAAGCTATTGTGAGAGTGTTTATGCTCTTAATTCTGAAATAATTATTGATTTACGTATATTTAATAATTGTTATTTTGATTGATTAGAGAGTGTGATCTTATATGGGTCTATATTCTTGGTCAGTTGGGTAGCGATATTATTTATATGGTGAATTTTAATTATTAACGCAATTCACATCTCGAATGATCGGGATTGACGATACCCTCTTAAGAAATCTTATAAGTTTTGACCGGGTCAAACCCTACAGGTGAATTTGATTATCCAGCGGTTAAATAAGTTAAGCAGAAGGGATTAACAAATTTCACGATGCTAATTAAATTAAATTGTCAGTAGTTAAATTTAAATGATGCGTTTCAAGAATCTTAACGTGGAGAGATGAGTTAAGCATTTAATAACAGGAGCTCAATGCAAAATAGTCTTGAGATTATGGCTTAGAGTGCAATTATAGTTCATTAGTCGTGAGAAATGTAATTTAGTATTTTATGAAAATTGCAGAAATCGCTACAAGTTTTCATTGTTAGCCCAAGGGCTTCTTTAATTGATTTTGATGATTTTCATAATTCATTTTCTATAAATAATCGTCTTTAATTG
>JAULJZ010119882.1:0-11255 GCA_032270985.1 Heliamphora pulchella
CAATTTTGGACACGTGTCCTCCCCTTCTGGAACGTGGAACCTCAACTACCCGTAAAGTTGTAAAACAACTAAACCTTTAAAAAGTTAAATTTTTTAACATTTTAAATAAGTTTTCAATCTCAAAATTTTCGCACTTATTGACGTATTAGAATGTGAAAATAAGTCGCGTTCTAAGTCGTCAATTTAATTTAATTGAATTCAATTCATATGATTTAGGTAAGTGAGTGGGTGAATTGGGTTTAATGAGTTTAGTGAAAATAATAAAAAAAAAGAATTAATTGTGATTTATATTTTATTAACTCGCCATTAAATCAATTTAACATGCCTATCATATATCTTAATTATTGTGTTTCTGTGTAAGGCAAATCTCAATCTTATTAACATATTTATATAATTATTTTATAATTTATAAAAAATAAATTACAATATTTATAATTTTAATTAGTACTATTTATGTTGTGAATATTTTTTTTAATAAATATGGTATGTAAATATTATTATTTTTGAATGACTATTGTTCCTTAGCATGTAAAATATGATTTTTTTAAAAATTGTAATAGATTTTTTATTTTCTAAAAATAAAAAAATTACAACTTTTTAAATTAGTAAACCACCTAAATTGCAAGTTGAAACCGTCAAAAAAATCATTCAATCTGTTAGTTTTGATAATCAATAAGTTTGCAGTAAATTAAAAAAATAATTACCAACCAAAAATGAGTTAGCTAAAATTCTTTTTTTACTTACTCCAATCCAACCCGCACAAATTTCTACCCTCACCTTTCAATTTTAGTGCCCATATATTATAGTTGGATTTAGCTCGTACTTGGCATTTTTAAAAAATTAGTAATTTTTAAAAAAATAAAAAAAATAAATTTTAAATTATAATGTTCGGTATCTTTAAATAGTTCTTCTTAATTCTTATCCCCTCTCTCTCTCTCTCTCTCTCTCTCTCTCTTCGTACTTTCAATTTTAGTGCCTATTTATTGTTATTGAATTCAGTTCCAGATTGCCATTTTTAAAAATTACTTTTATAAAAAAACTTGCTTGTAAAATTAATAGGTCTGTTTGGTAATGTTTATATTTATTATTTTCTGTTTTTATTTTAAATTTTTTTGTAAATTGTAAACAATAACATATTTGATAAATTATATATTTTTAAAAAAAAATATAAACAGTTTTTAAAATTTACTAAATTCTTTTAAAAAGAAAAAAAAATGTATTTTCACTTATTTTGTGAATATTTTTTTTTTTCACTTTTTTTTAACCACATCGACCATTACTTTCGGCTACTATCTCCGACCACCCCCGAACCAGTACCACCTTTGATCACCATATTCGACTACTGCCTCCAGCCACAACATTTGGCTATTATTGCTGGCCACCACCTCTTACCACTACATACGGTCACTGTCTCCATCACTGCCAGTTACTATAATTACCGGCTAATACCTCTAGTTATTATTTTCAGCCACCATTTTCTAAATATTTATGTGCCAAATATGTTTTTGATTTTATTATTTTACAAAAATAAACAAAAACATATTTTTTATTATTGTAAACAAAAGATAAAAAAATGTAAATATTACCAAACGGGTTAGTATTCAACATCTTTAAATAGTTTATCAACTCTTTTTTAAGTTTTTTTTTTGTTGAAAGATATACCATACCCGTCTCATATTACTTTAATTTATTTTTGAAAAAAAATAACTATAATACTCTTAATTAAAAATTAAATTATACTTAAAAAAATTGTGTCAATATTTCAAACACTATAATTTAAAAATAAAAAATAATACCATATTAGACATTTCAATACAAAATAAAAAAAGGTACCAGAAAGATTTATCACAAATAATTTAACTTTTTTTCTTTTTTTTTATAAAAAGACTAAATCTCTTAAAAGTTAAAGTTTCTAAATATCCCAAACAGGACCTTAATGTATAAACTAATCATTGAACAGTAAAAAAAATAAAAAGAATTTAAATAGAGTTTTAAATAAATTAATTTTATAATTTTGAAACCTATTTTTAACTCAAATAAAAATAGAAATTGTAAAAAATAAATTGACATAAATTTTAAGAGAAAAAGGCTAAAAGAACTTCTAGTGTTCTCAACGAAGGTTTTTTTTTTTTTTCTTTTTTTTTTAATGGAACGAAAAGGAAAGAAACTCTCAAATGCTACCCAGCAAGGACAGCGTTGAAGAGGATGATTTGATTCATCCTCATTTCGTATTTTATGGGAGCAAAGAAAGTCGAGAAGAAGCAGAGATAGTGATAGTTTGTAAATTTAATGAGAACAATATTAATGAAAGTTAAAAATAATATAGTAAATAAAAAATAATAATTAATAATTAATAAATAATAAAAATTGAATTTAAAAATAAAAAATAAATATAATATTTTATATTTTAGTCTTATAATATATTAAACAATAAAATTTATCTAAGTATTTATATATATACACACATATATTTATTTTATTAAACCGAGGCTGGGCGAAAAAGAATCTAGGTGATTAAATGTGTGTACGATCGTATTTGTTTTGGCAAGTGTTGGACATGCTCTTAGGCAAATAATAAATGTTATTTGCAGGGTTTTATTGTTGTGAAAATGGGTGATAGGCTGACAGCTCCCTATAATAATTTTTCTCATTTATTAAATCCAAGTATTATTTTTTAATTCTTTAAATCCACCCCTAACTAGTTATCATTCATCATGTCCACAATAATCTTTTTAATAATATGTCCTTCGTTAATTATATATATTTTTCTTTAGAGTGATTTTGCGATGCATCATATCATTATACAAAAAATAATTAATGACAACAGTAATAAAAAGGAAAATTTAGGATTAGGTACTCTTTTTGGTAGTAAAATTAGTTTTAGTCCCATTTAATTTTTTTTATTAGGATTAGTCCCGTCTAAATTTTAATTTCCTGAAATACCCTTAAATTATATCTTTAAAAAAAAATTTTGACAAAATTTCTTCCTAATCGGGAATCAAAAATTTTATCCCATAAATCTCTCCTAAATCTCTCCAAAAATCTTTCAAAAAATTTCTCTCCAAAATTTTGCTCCATAATCACCACAACCTTTCCATCGTAGACAATCACAAAAGATGACCTACAATTAATAAATACATTAACAGCAATTAGAGTCATACTGAAATGTATAAAAGATACTAAAATATACTTTCGAAAGAACAACAATTCATTATAACTGATAAATTTACAAGTTGAATTCGAATTCCATAATTTGCACTGTTGTTGCAACTGATACATTTATCAGTTTATTTCGAATTATAAAATTTCACTATTGCGTCAACTGATAAATGTATCATTTGAAATTTAATTCTGAAAATCAAACTGTTGCGTCAACTGACAAATGTATCATTTGAATTTTATTTCAGAAAATCGATCTGTTGCGTCAACTGATAAATGTATCATTCCAATTTTAATTTTGGAAATCGAACTGTTGTATCAACTGATAAATGTATCATTTGAAGATTAATTATGAAAATTGAAATGTTGTATCAGCTGATAAATGTATCAAAATAGTTTTTCCTATAAATCTCATCAATGTTTCACCATATCCACCTTGCTATTTTCTCATTTACAAATGCGCGAAATCAAACATAAAATAAAATTTTCAAAATAGAACACATATGAACTATATTGAATACGCGGAGCCACAAAACATAAAAAATTTCGAAAAGAACAAATATGAACTATCTTGAATACATACATACTAAATCATTCGAGAAATTGATATTTCATTTCTATTAATCGAAATGAAAGTGTTGAAAAATTGATGATATTAATATTTTTTCATAACAAAAAGTGAAATCAAAACAATCCAAAACACCATGTGCATACTAGTAAAAATCGGGAAAGCCTTCAAATTCAAGCCGTATAAAATATTTTCAGCGCACAAAACTGTCACAGACGAATTCTGAAATTGTATTCAAATCTATCCCAATCCAGAAAATTTGTTCAAATATATATTCTCAATTAAATCATGTGCCACATAAGAAATTTTTAGATATATTATCATTGTACAGAAATACTCCGTTCAGCCTCATCAATGTACAATGAAATATAATCTCTGCCTACGAAAATGATCTATTTAGGGACTAAAGATTTTAGTAACTGTCACCTACAAAAAATGAAAGTGAAATATATCCCATATAACTCAATAACATATCAAGTAAGTGCATCATACAAATGTGGATTCTAAACAAAAGATAGCACCGGTTGAAAAGGTTATACTGGTTAAATGGGATAATGAATTCCTACAATCAATGAATTCCAATACAACCATTAATACCGGCTGAAAATGGCATAAATATAAATAAATGGGATAATCAATTCCTACAATTAAGAAATTTAAATACAAACAATTCCACCGGTTGGAAAGGGTATAATGCTCCCGAATATAATAAAAATTTTAAAAAAGGACTAAATCTAATATAAAAAAAACAGTGGGACTAAAACTCTTACATTCCTCAAAAACGAGACTAAAACTCAATTAATTCTAATAAAAATAGATTATTTGACATTTTTGCACCATAATTAATTATATATTTTTTTATTGAACCTTCAATTAATGAGAAAGAAGAACAACTATCAGACCACAAACACAAAGAGCTGGAGAAAGAACAAATCGGCATAATAACATTTTACAAATCTTTAATGCATAAAGACATCTAATTTCAGTTGAAACCCAAAATGCCGCGCTTGGCGACGACGTCCACCGGAGGAGAAGTGGCAACCATATCTTCACCCTTCTTTCCCTGTGAACCTGACTGAGGAACACCCATAACTCTCACTGTGAGGAGAGAAAAGACTCGCGACACCGACAAAAAGACAACTCCCACACAAGGAGAAAGTTCAAAGGATATCAAAAATACTTGAAAAATAAAGAAAAAACAAAACTAAATAAGTGATACAAATCAAAACATAACAAGAGCCCTAAAAGAAGACGAGAAAAACACCCTCTTGAGCGAGAGGATGAAACACGACCAGAGTTCAGAGTACCACCCTCGGAGCAAATCTGGCCGGAGAACCCTTCTCGGAGCAAATTTTCTTAGAAGACCACACTCATAACAGATCTAGTCGCTGGAGCACCCCTCATTAGTGCAGATCTGCTCAAAGAGTCCTTGGTCGAAGCATTCTTACTTGTCGTAGCACCTCTAACCAAAGTAATTGAGCCTGAAGCACCCCCAGCTGTCGAAACTACACTCAAAACCCGCAGATCACCACCTATCATGCTCACAGAAAGGTGCGATTTATTATGGACTAAAGAAAACCACAAAAAAAGGGAAGAGAGGAGAAAAGAGAACAGAGATAAGGGGGTTGGGACGGTGGGAGGAGATTTGGCTCCTTTTTCTTTCGCTGACCAGATCTAGGATGAAAAAAAAAAGAGCTTGTAGAGAGAACGTATCCCTAACCACGACTTGAGGCGGCTAAGAAATTTTTTTTTGCCAACTTGGGTCTTTGAGAAGGAGAGTATTAATTGTCTTTGAGAAGGAGAGTATTAATTAATTATACATTTAACACTATAAAAATGCAAAAACGATGACAAAATGCCTAAGAATATTACTGATGTAATAAAACTCGATGCAATGTCATCGTGCAAAACTCACATGGGAAGATAAATCTCTATTTCAAATTCGCGCCTGTTTGGGATAGCTTTTTAAGCTTTGATTTTTAAGAGATTTTGTTTTTTTGAAAAAAATAGGAATAAGAAAAATTGAGTGCTTTGGATAATTTTTTGTAATAATTTTTTTATTTTTTTGCTTTTTATTAAAATGTCTAAAATATCTTTACTTTTAATTTTTAAGTTGTAATATTTGAGATATTGACACAACTTCTTTTTTATTTTTATAAGTAGGATTGACTTTTTTATGTAAGAGTATTATAATAATTTTGTTTGAAAAAAAAGTTAAAATGTTTAGGATATATATTGGTTTTTTTTATTAGAATAAAAGATGAAAAAAATTTGATTTTTTTGAAAATCAAACAATGCAACTTAAAAGTTGAATTTTTTGGGCTTAAAAGCTGACTTTTTTGGGTTTAAAAGCTATCCCAAACAAACTTTCGTCACCAAACATGTACATTTTACATTTTTCTTTTCTCACTATAAAATTGTGAGTCGTATCTTAGGTAGTTGTAAAACAAAAAAAATAAGGGAATGAAAAATAAGTATAAAGGAGACAGAAGAAAAATAAGTTAACACATGTCCGTGGCAACAAATTGACTTTTTCCAATTTAATTTATCTTGTGAAATAATTTGTTTGAGGGCATTTGTATTGCGCTTCAGCAGTCACTTGTACAAAACTCTTTTCGGATTGTGAGTATCTTGAAAATGCATTTCTAACTACAGTTTGGAAAGCATTCTTACTGCATAGAGAATGTGAGTTTATATTGATGCTAATACTGCAAGATAATGGCTAGAATGTAGTAAGAATCTTGCGAACTATGTTGCAGATTAATGTTCCTCTACAAACTTGGCCTTGACACTCCTTGATCAAAAGGTATTGAAATTTGATTATGGCATGATTAGTGCTTTTTGTTTCTCATGGTCCTATAACAGCAGAATGCTTTTTGTTTTCGCAGGACATTTTTAATGCTTTCGAATGGTTTTTTTCATAGCTTTTGTAGGCTCATGTATGACCTGTCATGTGTTGCAAAAGCCAGCCCCCTAGTTTTGTTCATAGCTTTTGTAGGCTCATGTATGACCTGTCTGTGAGCAATCTTTCCTTAACCCACATGATCCAACACTTTCCTAAGACATGGATGCCCTGCTCTGGTCGTTCTTAAAGAAGTCCCAAGTGATGGATTGAGTCTGAAAAATGTTGGTTTGGTTAGCTTGGAAAGGAAAATGTTGTAAAACATTTTGAAACATATGAGAAACAAACATAAAACTTCGAAAACATCATGTTTGGACATCTGAAAAGCACGCAGTTAGTTTTTTATTTTGGAATGGCAATAGTAATAGCAATATTTAACTTGTGTATTCTTTAAAATATTTTGTAGATTTGGGTTGGGAAAAACAAAAATAATAGATCTAAGTTGTCGTTCAACCATACAATAGGTTGTAGCTTTTTTCCTGCTGCAATATCCATTAAGGTGATATGTTTTTAGTTTTAAAATAAGATGTATATATATCAATTGTTACATATTCACTAACTCATGACATAAATTGCAACAAGCAAACGAGAATAGTTGTGACAAACTCCACGTCTCAAACTTTTTTAAGGACTTTCACATGAGTAAAAAAAAATGTGACTAGGTAGAGGTCCAAACTCTTCGAGATAAGGTGAAAACATTGAACGAGTTGATCAAAATCCAGAAAAAAATGATAAAGCAACAACAAGAGAAGACTAAAGAGAATAATAACAAGAAGTTCGAGACTTTTCAAGATTTTGTGATGCGCCAAATGAGAGTGTCATGGTCTCAATGCGACAATAATAGTGATGGATTGAGCTTTTCCACCTATAATACTAAGGTTTCATCTAGTTATTATAATTATTTTTCTCCGTCCGTTTTATTTTACTCACTTAGAGTAAATTTTGTATTAACTTGAAAATTTAGAAATCGTAAAAATGCCGTAGGAGATCAATACTTTAGGTAAGCTATCGAATAGCTCTAAAACTCGTACGAACTCGTAAGAATAAAGGCCACCTCAATAAGATTTTAGGTTAGGTAATGAGTAGAAAATTTATTTAGTTCACATTCTTTAATTTCATTAATTTTGTTTATTTTATAGGATTTAACAATGATATTTTTTTGTAATAGATATTCGGTGGATTGAGGATGCTATTGTGTTTTTGAAGTGATCGTGCTATTATGATTGAGAAATTGACAAAATATTTTGTAATTTATATCAATATTTTTGAAAAAAATGATTGATGAATGTTTAGAATTTGTTATTTTATTCGAATATATTTTGAATTACATTATTATTAAAGTTTTGATGAATGGAATTGATGAGAATTTATTTGGTGGTGATTATGATTGTGTTATATAGGTTTTTTTTTTTTTTTTTTTGCGTATGATTAGTGAAACAAATATTATTTTGTAATTGCAGCTGTTTTGTTTCTTGCTTACCTTTAGCGACGAAAGATATTTTTTCGCTGAAAATGAAGTGTGCTTCTAGTGATTATATAGCGACAAATGTCCCGTCGGCAAAAGTGCTCATTACCGACGAATTGGGACCATCAGCGACGGCTTACATTGTAGGCAAAGATAGGTCATTGCCGACGAATTTGGCTTTTCGTTGATGGTTATCATTAGCGACGACTAGTGTTGTAGGGGAAGATAGGTCATTACCGACGAATCTGGCTTGTCGTTGATGGTAATCTTTAGCGACGATGTTCATTGTAGGCAAAGATAGGTCATTAGCGACGAATTTTTCCTCGTCGGTAAATAGTATTCTTTCGACGACGACTTGAAATTTGTCGCGGTAGATCTTCCCATACGGGAGATCCGCGACGAAGTGGCGACGAGATTCAGATCGTCGCAAAATAATCTTGGCGACGAATTTGGTGTTTTTATCGACAATTTTCTTGTCGCCGTTGATGTTTTTCCTTGTATTGATAATATTTAGTTGCTAATATGTTACTTTTTAATAGCGTTGCTCAAAGAAGTCTAATATAAAATAGTAGCATCTTACAGACGGTGAAATACGTTGCTATGTGGTGGCTTAGCTCCAGTGGACCAAGAAGCCGCTAGCCCCGCATACCCCCAAGGTCGAACCCTGGGGTCTCAACCCCCCATTCCCCACTTAACTTATCCAAAAAAAAAATGCGTTGCAAAATTTTTCACTGACGATCTATAGTGTCGTCGCTAAAAGTCCGACGCACTCAATTTTATCTCCACTAATAGTGTTTATTTTATACCTGCTTTGTATGCATGTTTTATACATATTGAAGGACATTCAGAATTAATGTAATATGATTTTTTTTAAATTTTTTATAGAGATAATTTTAACTCTCCAAATCTAACACATTGGTCTACATATTGGAATTGAATTTTCTAAAAGTACTGTTTTATATGCAAACATGCATAATTAATTTATTCACATAATTAACAAAAGTGTAATAAAAATATTAATTATATAATAAAGCGTGCTTGTAGAGTAAAAATAATACCATTTTAAAGTTTAAAAATAAAAACCAGATGTGCCTTCGGATTTTTCACATGAAAAAAAAAATGTATTTAGACTTATTGCATGAAAAAAAGTGCTTGAACTTATTATAATAAGATTTTATTATGAAGGACCTCTCACTAAATTATCCCTTTTTCCTTCTTTCTTCATTTGGAAATAAAGAATATTTAAATTTACAAAAAAATTATTGAAAGGTCTAATTTGTAGACTGTGTATTGATTTTCATCAAACAAAAGATTTTTTAACGAGTAAGCTCTATTTTTACAAAAGTATTCTAGTATTAGGTCCTCTGTTTGCTACGTGTAATTTTTTTGGGACAAAAATACCCAGCCCAACAACTAACAACTTCTTCGCTCTGCTCAATCAAAAACCCTAACCCTATTAAAAAAATTTCACTTAGGAACCTCAATCTAAAACCCTAACTATATCAAAAACTCGTCCAACCCCGACCTGGATGGAATCGACCTCAAATCTATTCCTAGATCATTCCCTGTTTGTGTTTGGAGGAGCGGATGAGAGATTTTATATATATATATATATATATATAAGAAGAACAGATAAATTTAGGCGGTGGACATGAATTTTGGCAATGGATAAATTTATAAGTAAGATGAACATAAAATTCTTGGCAATTGATAAATTTATCTATTTTGTATATATTTATCTATTTGTTTTATCGAGAAATTAATGAACAGTCCAATTTATACGTCGTTTACTATTTTTCATCCAGCATAAGATTTTTTAACGAGCAAAGTCTATCCGCATAAAAGTTTTAACGCGCAAGATTCTTTTGAGATAAAAATACCCTCGCTCATTCATCATCTTTTTCATCGTCATCATCATCATTCCCATTATATTTATCGATTGTTCTGCTCCCGTAATTCATAATCCGATTGTTCTTAGGATCTACACCAAACTCTGCTTTTTCGAACAAATTCGCACTCGGAACCATCTTCGCCGGCATATTAGCCATCTCTCCGGTTGCTTAGACTTGATCTGAGAATTCTACTGTGAATTTTCGTACGGAACACTGTGATCGTATATGAAGGCGTGATGGTGCATGTATATGAGACTAGATCTTTGTTTATTGATTTCAAAATTTATTACGTATAAGATAGATTCTGGTTTCAAGCTTGTTTGTTCTCTTTTTTTTCTGGGATTCAATTTTCAAGTTTACTTTAATAGTGTGTGAATTGAAAAAATAAAAAATAAAAATATTCACATGTGTAAAGTAAGCTAACAGATAAATTTATCTGTGTGCCTTACACATGTTTTGGAAGGTACAAATAAATTTATCTATTTGTTATACATAACAGATAAATTTATCTGTTTGAATGGTATTTTTAGGAAAAAACGCGCAATTGGACCTTGCGCGTTAAAATTTTTATTGATGGACCTTGCGCGTTAAAACTTATTTTTTTGGACCTTTGGCTGAAAGCTCCTTGTTTTATTTACTATATAAACAAATAAATTTATCTGTTTGCATAGCAATTGACATACAAACTTATACATTTATCTATTTTGTATAAATTTATCTATTAGTTATGTTTGTTTGCATATTTATGCACTATATGCAAACAGATAAATTCATCTGTTTACGTGCTATACAAACAGATAAATTTATATATTTGCATATTTACGCGTTATTTGTGCTGATATGTAAATAGATAAATTTATCTGTTTGTTATGTTTGTTTGGATATTTATGCACTATATGCAAACAGATAAATTCATCTATTTACGTGCTATACAAACAGATAAATTTATCTATTTGCATATTTATGCGTTATTTGTGCTGATATGTAAACAGATAAATTTATCTGTTTACGTGCTATACAAACAGATAAATTTATCTATTTGCATATATTTATGCGTTATTTGTGCTGATATGTAAACAGATAAATTTATCTGTTTGCATATTTATGCATTATCTGCTTGTATCATCTGTATTGATGTGCAAACAGATAAATTTATCTGTTTGCATATCAACACATATAATTATTAAACAGATAAATTTATCTGTTTACTATGTATTTTTAGAAGAAATCACGCTTTTTAAATTTAAACTTTGTGCGTTAAAATTTTTA
>JAULJZ010119903.1:0-11253 GCA_032270985.1 Heliamphora pulchella
ATAACATAAATAATTTGAATTATCAAGTTGAATGTATATGAACACTATCAAGATGGATCTATTACAAATACTATATATATGGGGACTTTACAAATACTATATATATGGGGACTTTGCATGGGGACTGTATTTGTAATAGATCCATCTTGATAGTGTTCATATACATTCAACTTGATAATTCGAATTATTTATGTTATTAAATTTATTGAGAAATTCTCAATTCAAAAATTAAGTTGATAAAAAATAAATAATCACATAATTAGATCATATTGATCCATACTAAAAAAAATGTAACATATTTTCTCAAAATTACATTTATTGTATTTTTTTAAGATCAATATGATCGGTTAGTAAGCCAAGCAATTAGCCAAAAACAGTCCCCATGCAAAGTCATCATCCAACCAGCCAAAGGTATGCAACCCATTCATTTTCAAGTCCATTATAGTTTTCTACATTCCATCAATTGACATAAGCATCAAAGAGCTTTTAGTTGGCACCCTACTGATGTTATGGATTTATCCTCTTTTTAGGTCCAAAGCATATTTCTAAATATCATACCGCATAGTGTACTAATTTTTTTATTGGTATGATACGTATCGGTATCGGTAAAATACCGAGTACTATTTTAAATTTATCGCTATAAAATATATTTTAAATATTTTTAGAAAATATTATTCAATAATAAATAGTTTAGTATAACATAATTACTTATTTAAAATAATATTTTAATTAATTAGTTTAAATTAAAATTTAATCTTATTATTTATATTTAGATAGTTAATTTGAAAGCGATAAAATTTAACATGTACATTTTTTAATAATAATTTAACATTAATTAATTTTAGAATTCTCTTTTTATGTTATATTTGATATTTGAATTGGAGTATAAAAAATAAAAAATAAAAAATAAAAGTAGAAACAAAAAAATAACTAAAAATTATTTTTTCAAAAAAAATTAATTATGGACTGGTACGTAGCCGATATGACACGGTTTAGGCCGGTATAGACAGGTATTAACTGGTACGTCCGATACAGGCCGGTACTGACCGGTATTTTGACAAGTACAGAACTAAGTAATTAGCGTACCGATTTTGTTTCAAACCAGTACGTACAACTATAGTCCAGAGGTCTTGTCGAAACCATTCAAATTCCAGCCTAAACACTTTGACGACATTTGTGGGAAAATTTATGTTTTCAACGTTTATATCTTTGGAATTCGAAAAAAAGAAATAAGAGCCATGATCTTAGAACACAACTTCCAGCGAAATCAAGTCGAAGCCAAGCAAAAGAATCAACAAATGGAGCAACAATTGAGAGAGCTCACCTAGATGGTTGTTGGGATTTCAGACATAAATCTCCTAATGTAGCGGAAAAAGAAATCACGGTTTCAATCCACACAAAGTAAGTAAAGAACAAGAACACCCACCAGAACACGAGAATTTACGTGGTTCGGCTGACCGCCTACTTATGCGGAAGAAGAAACAATCTACTAATAAACAATAAGGAATACAAGTTTCACTCTCAACCTCACAATCTCTGTGTATGCCCTCAAACCGAGCCTCTCTGTGTCTCTCTGTACTCTCTTTAGCCTCTCTATGAGTTTTTCTCTAAGTATTAGATTACTTACACATATTTTGCTTTAACCCTATATGAACTATAGGGTCCATATATATAAGTCACGACCAAAAAATCTTAAAAACACTTCAGGATGTTGCGGTGGCGCTCAAGCGCCCAGCTAGCGCCCCACTAGCGCACCATTTTGTTCTCTAGGCGCTCAAGTGCTCAACGAGCACTAGGCACGCGCTCAAGTGCTCAGCGAGCACTAACTTCTGGATTGGCAAGCGCTCAAGCGCCTAGCGAGGGCTCTGCGAGTGCCAGCTTCTAGACTGCTGGTTTCTTAGGAAATTCGAGCCATAAACCCAACAATCTTCACATTGGCTTGAATTTCTCAACTATCTTGAAGAATTGTCGGTGTTACCTCGACATGCACTCCTTTTTCTAGGTATGAGTGCTCCACTCTCTCTGAATCTTTAACCTGAATAGACTTGGACCAAATTTGTAGAGGCCCGGTCCCTTGTTATTTTCTTATAGTAATGAAAACGAGCATGTTAGGTTCTTTGGGAATGGTTAAATGTGTAGATTTTGCGTAAGAATTAAAACTTAAGCCTGTATATGTTTGCTAACGATAGTTAAGTGTGTGGGTAATGCATGAGAACATCATTGTGAGGTGTTTGGCTTATATTTGGTTCAGTTTTAGCTTTTGATTGGGGTTTCTACCCAATTTTGACCGCTCGATCGGATATGTGGCCGAGAGATTCTGGTCGGGAGGGCCGCTCAAATGGTAGAGGGTCTGCTCGAGCGGATTGTTGGTGAGCAGACTTTAAAAATCGCATTTTGGCTTTTTTCTCTCATTCTTTTGATTTCTCTCCCTCTCTAAAATAGAAGTGAGAGCTTGGGTTTGTGTTTGGAGAGTTGTTGGAGCTTTCTTGGCTTTATTGAGAAGATCTCTTGTGTCCACCTTGGTTATTTGCCCATTGAAGGTCCGAGCTAGACGTTGGAGGCTTTATTCTCGCCTTTTGGTTGGAGACTCTCGTGATTGAAGCTTGTTTAGGACTTTTTCTTGTGAATTTAGCAACCCAAAGGTAGGATCTATGACTATTCTTGAATATTAATATGATATGTGTTGTGTCTTTGAATTTATGAATATAAAAGCATGAAAATAGTATTTTCGAAGCCCTAGGTTTGGGTTTGATGTTAATGAGGGTTAAATCTTAAATCTATAGAGGATTTAATATGATTATATCTTTACGTTGTTGTTAAATACGATTGGATTGAGAAATGATGAACTAGGGTTTGAAATTGAGTTTAACCATGAAAATTGGGAGTTTTGGGGTTAAGGGGCCTATATGTTGAAATTAATGTGACTATTAGTTAAATTGAGGGTTGTGGTAACCTATTGTATTTATATCTCATGAGTTGGGTGGCACAAGCTAGTGTCGGGTATAAAAATTTGAAATTTTTTTTTTTTGATAAAAAAACGGGAAATGTATGTAGTGGTATGGGTTGGGTGAGAGGATACAGGTTGACGGTTGGACTCATTTTTGTGGTTAACGAAATGGAACAATTGAATAATTAAAGTATCGTGTGATAAAATCAAATGATTAAGTTTGGGCACGAGTTGCTCCTCGGTGAAAGATCAGAAACTTGCGCAATGTAAGGTAGGTCCTTCATTCGGGTTAATCCTCGTAAAAGCGTACTCCTGGGTGACCCACCTATCGATGTTTCTGAGAAAAATTAAAAATGTGTGCTTTCTGTGTCGGGTTATAGAAAGGGCATTTATCCCTCGGATCTTGCGTGGACCGGTGGCGATAAATATGCCTGAGTCTATAGGCGTCGTTCGGCTTTGGTACTTGACTGAATTGATGAATAAATTGAGTTGGTAAAACCTTAATTAGATGAATGGATAAAACGATGGGATGCAAAAATGTATTGAGTTGATTGAGAATGATAAGATGGTTGGGTAAAATGGTTAATTTCATCGAAACTATAGAGCATTGAACAATAATTCTTTTATATAAAACTTAGTTATGTATTGAAAATTTGACTTGGGACAAACGATGTGGTTTTGATTAAACTTATGTGTGCATCCCGCATAACCATCTTCATATATCATGCATATGTTCATTATTAGTCTTTTTTTCTATGAGTTTCGACTCATGTTGTTTAATAACATTTCAGGTGATAGCGAGAAGAAAGTTTTAGACTGAAATGACGGTCGCTGGACCCTTTTTGAGTAACTGGCAGGAATACCTATTCTTGGATAGTATGTTTTGAGAAATGAAATTGTAAAAGATGTAATTCTCGTCTTCTCTTGGAATATTTAGATTAGTGTAACTTGGGGTTATACCACCCGAATTGTAAGTTCTGAAGGTCGTATATTTATGTTATGTATGCATGTGAGGAAGGTCATCTATTTGTTGGGTTGAAGGCTTTAGCTTTGATGATGTATTTCGATATTGAAGTTTGATTTTGGGTTTGTAGTTGAAAGATCGCTACTTTGCTCTCAAATGTGTGTTTTGCATCTCAAATTTACCTATTTGCGATCATGTCTAAAGGAGGAGAAAGAGTGGTTAATTTTCCAAGGCTTAGAGAATCTCATAGTTTTTGGACAGTAACTCTCGGGTACCCCACCGCTCGAGCGGTGAAGAGTCTGCTCGAGCGGACTCCGCTGGGTAGTTTTCTATTGAAAATTAAATGTTTTGGGCTATCTTTTAAGGTATAAAGTGTCTGTTTTCAAGGGTTGTTTACAAAGAAAATGGTTACATTTGTTGGAGTTTTTCTCCAAAATGTTGCTTGGGTTTTATTATTCCTAAGCTGGGGCGTTACAAAAACCAATCCACACTTGAATTTGACTCTCTTGCAATTAGCAGTCTTCTCATTCTTGGACAGTTTTTCAAACTCTAACTTTTCAGTCTTCTGTGTGATAGTGGTAACACCACCTATTATTGTGTCCCTTACCAATCTGTAAAGACCATCCACTTTCTGTCATCTCATAATAACTAAAGATCCTTTACTGATTTTCATTGCTCCACCTCTTCCTGTGTACCCGTAACCCAAAGAATCCAATGTCCCCAAAGAAATCGAATTTTTATTTAATCCTAGAACAGGTCTGACATTCCTCAAGACCCTCACAACACCGTCAAACATCCTAATCTTCATTGTACTCTTTCCAATGGTCTGGCACGCTGTGTCATTTCCCATTAGAACTGTACCTCCGTTGCAAGGCTTATACTTATTAAACTATTCTCTTGTTGGACACATATGATATGAGCATCTTAAGTCTAATATCTATGACTTTGACAGAACATTAAAATCTGAGAAAACTAAAAGTACATCTCTGTCTACCTCACGGTTTGACGACTCCTCAGCCAAACTGAAAAATTCTGCAAGCGCTTTTTCTTTCTTCTTTTCCACTAGATGTTGCTTCAATTCTTGGCATTAACTCTTGAAATGACTAGTTTTGTGGCAATAAAAGCATTCCACATCCTTCTTTGCACGTGACTTGGACCGAGATCTACCTTTGTTGCTCCTCACTGGATCTAATCCTCCCCCTGCTTGACTCAGACTTAGCCATAAGCAACCTCTCTGCATTTGATTCACAATCCATCTTCATCTTCTCACGTGACAAAAGAGCACCAGTGACCTCTTTAAGTTCTAGAGTGTCCTTTCCGTACAGCAACGTTGTCATCAGATGATCATAGGACGTTGGAAGCGATGCCAATAGGAGTATCGCCTTGTCCTCATCATCAACCTTTACTCCAAACCCAAATAACTGTGTGATGAGCATATTATACACATTTAGATGTTCTAAAAGGTTTGTACCATCTTTCATCTACAGTCCATAGAGTTTCTTCTTCATGTACAACTTGTTGTCTAGATTCTTCTTCAAGTAGAGACCTTCCAGCTTCTGCTAGATCTCGTGCGCTGTCTCTACATCAAGCACGTTATGAATATCATCGTCTCCCAGGTTCAACCGAATCGAACTTGCGGACCTAAAATCAATGTCCTCCCAATCATCATCGGTCATCTTCTCCGGCTTCCTTGCCTTGCCGAGTAATGCCTTGGAGACCATTTGCTGGATCAACAAATCCCTTATTTGTCTCTTCCATATGGAGAAGTTATTCTTTTCGATAATTTTTTCGACTTCATATTTGATGTTCACCATATTTACTGTGATCGAGTGATCAAGTGATCAAGCCAATTGTGAGACCCTGACCAGTTTTTTTTTCCTGGCATTTTCGGACGCGTGTTACGTGTTTTCTTTCGAGCATATTTTTACTGCTTTTGATGCATAATCGGGCTTAGATATGCATGCAGGGTAGGTTCCTGGGGCCGTGGGCCGTTGTGGTGCGAATCTCAAAATTTTAAAAAAAAAAGATATTTTGGAGACCTATAAATATCTGGAGTTAGATATTTTCATAAAGATATTTTTCAAAACTTAACTCTTAAGTTTCTCGTTTTTTTCTCTGCCTTCTCTCTAAGTTCTCGGGAGCCTGGGACTCGGTCTTCAACGATCCAACAGCAGATCCTTGCTTTTGGCGTCGTGGGCTACGCAACCATCCAGTCAGATTTTGATTTCGGCAAAGCTCAATTTTGTACGTGGATCGAGGCGTCAAGTTTTAAACTCACCGAGGTAGGATTCTAGACCTGTATGTCTTATAAGGGTGCTATGGATAATCGGGTGTCTTTTTACCGGTTTGATTGCTGTAGATTTGAGTTTGAATCAAGTTAGATTTTTGGGTTTAAAACGTATTTTTTGCCTATTTCGTGGATAGAATCGGGTATCGGGAGTTTCTTTGAGGTCTTGGTGTTAGGCCTAGGCGTGTGGAGGTTCACGGATGTTAAAAAGGAAGTTTCGAGGCTTCGATCTGAGGTTTGGAGGTTGAACTTGTAGCTTAGAACCGTTTCTGGGTTGGGTTCAGTCGACTGAACTCATAGGTTCAGTCGACTGGATCATGTGTTCTTGGGTTCAGTCGATTAGACCTCGAGGGTCAGTCGACTGGACAGTGGTCCTGGGCGTTTGGTGGTTTTCTAGTGTGTTTTTCTGTCGACTGGGGGTTGGCTCCAGTCGACTGAAGCTGTGGGCTGTTGGTTTGTGATTTTGGGTTGATTCCTTAGTTTCCGATTAGTGTCTTATGGTATTTAATTGATAATTTATGGGAATTACTTGATTTAAATACCTGTGAATTTCTTTTGGGGTTCGGTTGGTTGTGTCGTGGTTTCGGGAGTCATGTGGTAGCCCTTTGTGTTTGTGTTGATACCATCCTCGGGGATGATGAGTTGATGAGATGTGGGTGTTTGCTATGCGTTGGGTGTTTAGGCCCGTGGTTCCTTTTTAGAAAGAGTCTTAGGTTGTGAATCGTGAGACTTTTAGGTTTTTAGTTGGCCTTCGGGCTAGGCTTGGTTGTTATACGTGGTTATGTGCTTTTACATCGAACTTATGTATATTATAACGGTAGCTTATTCATGCATGGATTATGTAATGTGATTTACATGACTTTCGATGGCATTATGTGTAATGTGGTTTATACTTTAAGGCTCTGAGTTTTATAGGCATGAATGTGGACTTTAAGGAACGAATGCATGTAGTGCATGTTGCATGGGTGCAAGTTTATATGAGT
This sequence comes from Heliamphora pulchella, assembly GCA_032270985.1. Lineage (NCBI taxonomy): Eukaryota > Viridiplantae > Streptophyta > Magnoliopsida > Ericales > Sarraceniaceae > Heliamphora > Heliamphora pulchella. Next base: position 7,182 of record JAULJZ010119903.1, read on the forward strand.
CGCGTGTGTAGCTTGTGACATGATTTGTGATATGAAATGATAGTTTAAGGTTTTATGCATTTAAACTCTTATTAGGTTATGCATAAGTGTATGGAATGAGATAAATGGATATGTTAGTTCTGGCTAACGATGATTACAACATGGTTACGACCCTTTAGTTTAAGTCCGAGAAGATTACGATAGGGTTATGACCCTTCGGTTAAAGCTCGTAAAGAAGCGTTTGATAGGGCTACGGTCCCTCGGTGCAAGTCCGTAAAGAAGTATTCGTTAGGGCTACGGTCCCTCGGTTAAAGTCCTTAAAGATGCATTGACGGGGGCTACGGTCCATCGGTGAAAGTCCGAGAAGATACATGGATTGCATGAATTGCATTATGGGACGGATAGACCAGTTTTTAAATTGTTTTAAGTGTCGTGTGTATAGCGATCTAAAAATCGTTTTCAAACTATTTTTCAAGGCTCCTATGAGTGAGTCTAATGATGGTTTGTATCCTCGCTTTTTCTTGCTTGTGAAAACTATTTTAAAGGCTTGAAAGAGAGTCTAAAACTGCACTTCGATTTCTTAGCATGTTTTGTTTATATTGCATGCTTGTCTAGTTTCTACTGAGCCTTGGCTTACGGTGTGGGATTTACTTTTCTTCAGGTACCGGTCACGGAGGTTGATCTGCAGGTGCTGAAGAGGTGGAAGAGTTATAGTCTTTCCTTTTGTCATTTTGTTACATGTATGTGGTAGCATATTTTTTCGGTGTTGGAACCGTGTAGCGTAAGCTTTTGGTGTTGGAGCCTTGTAATGTATGCCGTTTGGCGTTTATATACAATGCATGTATGATTTATCTTTGAGAGTGTATTCTCGGGTTGGTTGTTTGTGGGCGTTTCACGTGGTCCGGAGTTTGGAGCGTGACATCAATAATTAGACGCTCTGATACTAGTAGTTGGAATTTTAGGCACAAATTTCCTAACGCAGCGAAAAAAGAAACTACGGGCTCAATCTACACAAAGCAAATAAAGAATACCAAGAACACAAAAGATATACGTAGTTCGGCTGACTGCCTACCTCCACGGGAGAGAAGAATGAATAATCTACTATTATCAATAAGGATAACAAGAACTAACTCTATACTCTCTGGTATCTAAACTAAGCCTCTGTAACGCCTCGATTTCAAACTAATAAAATCCGAGTGAGGAATAGAAAATCTTTCCAACAAAAGTAACTATTTCTTTTTTAACACGTCCCTAAAAAAATTAAATTCGTAGTCCAAACGTAGTTTAAGCATATATAGGAAAAACTCCGTTCTAAAATAAGTTTTTGAGAAAAAGCTAGCAAGCGGAGCCCGCTCGAGCGGACTCCTCACCGCTCGAGCAATGAGACACTCGAGAACTACAGTCCAAAAACTTTGAAAATTTTCTAAGATTTATAAAAACAACCATCCTTAAAAAATGATCTTAAACAAGCAAAACCAATATGTTAAAATATGCATTTGAAAGTCAAATAATCATCTTTCCACTACGACCCGAAAATGAGCCTCAATATCAAGTTACAATATCAAAAGATTAAAGTTTTCAACCCAACAGACAAATAAAGATCCTCACATGCATACAAAACATGGATATATGACCTTAAGATCTTGCAACACGAGTATTCTTGCCCCGAATTACACTACTAAAAAAGGAAACAAGAATTATATCTTTACAAGTTCATTTCTCAAAAGATAACACAAAAGAGATTATAATCCTATCAACTACTTAAAAAGGGTCCTATGACCGTTTTCTCAGTCAAAATTTTTTTTCGCTATCACCTAAAATGTTGTTATACAACATAAGCTAGAGCACGTAGAAACAAAACTAGCACTGAATATATGCATGACATGTGAAGATGGTTATGCAAGATGCACACATAAGTTTAAATAAAATCATATCGTTTGACCCAATATAAAATTTTCAATGCATAACCGAATTTTGTATAAAAGGATTATCGTCCTATACTCCTTAATTTTCGTGAAATTAACCAATTTACCTCTCCCAATCAACCCAACACATTTTACCATTCTCTGGTTAAGTTTTTACCAACTCTCTCGTTTACAATGCACGTACACACGCACGCTTATTGACATTTCTCATATTCCACCAACTCATGATTTACAAACATAGGCATTGTGTGATATCTAAAAAAAAATTTAAATTAAATGAATAAATAAATAATTATCTCGATGGTTATAATAAATTTTTCGTTTCGACTGTTACATACATTAAATACGAGAATAATGATATTTAATTATAATTAATTAAATAATAATAAATAAATATTTACATATATATATATATATACATATAAATGATAATAATAGTAATAATTATTATTTAATTATAATATATTAGAAGTTGTAACCGTGTTTTAAACCTAATTAACGAAGGTATTAAATCTGAGCCTCTGCTGATGAACATGAGATTAGGTTTGTGTTTGGCCTCCGGAAAATTAGGTTAGGTGAGTAAAGAAAGTGGTAAAAAAAAAAGTTTAGCTTAATATTTGATATGATATAAAAACCTAAGTTTGACAAAATATTTTAAGCTAAAAATAATAAATTCTATAAAATAAAACTAAATTTTAACAAATAAGTTAACTATGAGGTTTAGTAAGTTTTAAGTTAAAAATAAAAAAAAATGTTATCAATTTTTAATTAAGGTTTAAGAAATAAATTAAATAATAAGATTTTTATAAGTTAAATAAGATTGTATTATGAAAATTTATATGTTAGATAGAATTTGTTAGTTTTATTTTAAATAAACTTTTTAATAATAAAAATAATAATAGAGATACATATATATATAATAATATTTATTTTATAAAGTATATTAAAATAATAATATTAGAGAAAACATAACCAGTACTTTAAAACAACTCATTTAAATACAATTTAATATATAAACGTGCATAACCGATTGGTTTAAAAACTCATTAATCCGAGCCTTTAAAATAGCCTGTATCTCTTCTGTATATACGAGGGCATTAGGGTCAAGTGGATTGCTTGATATTAGTATTGGGCTGTGTGGGAGTAGAGAGAGAAAAAAAGAAAAGAGAAAAAAAAAAAAAGGAAGGATAAAAAAAGAAAGAAAGAGGGAAAGCACCCAGCGCCGCACTCAGGCGACGCAAAAGCCGAACCCCACGCCGCCGGCTACCTCCGGCGTCGCTATACTCGCCGTCCACTGTCGCCGGCGAATCCGTGGCCGCCCTAGCCGACCACCGGTCACCTTCCTCCCTCTCTCTCCCCACGGTTTGCTCTCTCTCTCTCTCTCTCTCTCTCTCTCTCTCTCATTCTCTCCCTCTCCTCTTTGGATCACTGGATAACTACCACCACCGCCCCCATCGGCCACCGGCGACCACCACCGACGCCTCCGGCACACCCCCAAACCCCCATGCGAACCCCGTGCACAACTGCACACATTCACCGTCACCCACTTCCACTGTTGTGTATACGCACACCACCACCACTGTTCAAGCTCACTACCCGCTGCCACCAGTGACCACCACCTGTTTGACGCCCTAAAGCCACTAGTGAACAGTTCCGATTGCCAGTAATATACTCCGGTGAACCAGAATTGAAAAATTATTCTTTTGAGAATTTTTGTTAAAAAAAAAAAATAAATTTTTTGGCCTAACTTTAGACGACCACAGCCATCACCTCGGACCTCCGTTTTGATCACCGTAAGTTTGGTTAGATTCACCTCACGACCATCTATGTATAGCCGCGAACGGTAGTCAAAACCGACGTTCAGATTATCAGAACGCGCATCCTAAAATTGAGTCGAAAAATCAACAAAAATTCGAGCACCGCACTGTGCGTTCATGGCCTTATAGTTAGTTGTTTTGATTCTTTTAGACTCAGTTTGGTTATTGTTTTGTTTGCACTTATTAATAATAATAATAATAATAACAATAATAATAATAATTTAGATTTTGTTAAAATTACTAGACTATATATTTTGTTAGTTAATAAAAAAACTAATGTTTTTATCTATTATAAATTTAATTTGTTTTATAGGAATAAAATCAATTTTGAAGCATAAGTATTTAAGGTTT
>JAULJZ010119913.1:0-11252 GCA_032270985.1 Heliamphora pulchella
GAACTACTTCTCCCACTGCAACAGCAGACACTTGGGAGTTATTCCCCATCTGAAGGTAGACCTCGCCCTCTCTAAGCAGCCTGGTTACCTGGAACCCCTGCAAAGCATTATAGACATGATTAGTGGATCCCGTATCTACACACCAGGTTTTCGTAGATACAACTGCTAAACATGATTTAACTACTAGAGAAAAAGTAATACCTATAGCTTGTTTGTTCTTCCGGTTAAGACAGTCCCTCTTCCAGTGTCCCGGCTTCTGACAAAAATAGTAATTGCCCTTAGGCGCCTTTACCTTTACCTTGGCAAGCGATGGCTTAGCCTTGCCAACCTTCCTTGTATTTTTCTATTGCTGCCCTTTCTTCTTCTTCTTGCCACCTCTTGGCCTAGAAGTAGAAGCCTTTTCATCAACAAATGCATGGGTTAACTTGCGGATAACACCTTCTGCTGCCTGTAGTTCTTTTAACAATTCTGCTAGAGAAAAATTCAGTTTGTTCATAATGTAGTTTAGTCGAAATTGTTGAAATGAATCAGGTAGTGACTGGAGCATGATATCGATTTGGGATTCCGCATCGATTTCTGCTCTAAGGACCTTCAGCTCGTTAAGAAGATCGATCATCTTCAAAACGTGGTCCCTTACAGGTGTACCCACAGCCATGGTTGTGTTCATGAGAGCCCTCATGGTCACCTGCCTTGCTGCCCGACCCTGATCACCAAACATTTCTATAAGGTTCAACATGATCTCAGCTGCAGATGCTATAGACTGATGCTGGCTTTCCAGAACATCCAACATAGATGCCAGGATGTAACAGCTAGCCATCTGATCAGCCTTCATCCACTTCTCATAATCCTGGATCTCTTGTTCGGTGGATCCATTATGAGGAGTGGGAGGGCAGGGGTCATGTAACACAAACCTATAGTCGTTACAAGTTAAAATAATGTCGAGGTTTTGTTTCCATGTGCTAAAGTTTGGTCTAGTAAGATTATGTTCATTGAGAATTGCCGCTACTAGATTGAATGATCCCATTATTAAATCCTGAGAAACAAAAGAGAAAAATTTTATAATTCTTTTATCAAATTAGGGTCCCTCAACCCTTTAATTTAAAAAGAATTATTGCAGCCCGAATCCTTCGTGATTAAGCAAGCCACGTAGTGTGGACGTCTACTAATCAACACCCGTCCGGACAGACATGCCAGTCAATTAATTTACTACCGGAGCCAAATATCATAGTAAAAATCACTGATTTAGGGTCACATCAATTGATAGGCCACGTAGTGTGGATGTCTAACAATCAACGAATAAAGAAGTACTAAGTTTTTCATTTCTTGATATAGGGCATTCCATGTAAATTAAATAACCAATAAATTTTGGTCCCCACAAATAAAAACAGTAACTCCTTAGGGAGAATATTTTTATTCACGGGTTAAGTGTATAACCATTACTCCTAATTTGAATATACCGTGTTAAAACCCTGGGTCCGGTGTGAGCGAACCCTACTTCACACTATTCTCAAATTTACTTCTTTCGAAGATTCGTGCCGGAGATAACATGACTATAGCCCTTCCTTATGGAGATCGAAAGTCGAAACCGGCGTGCGAGCTATAATCACATCTCCTACGAACGTGTAATGGAGACCATAAGATTTATCTGTAACTAAACCCTTCTCCCACTTAATATTTTAAAAATCGAGGAATTTTTCTTTTTGTTCATTTTAAACGATTAAACATATTTTAATTCCTGATTAAAATAAATCCAGTTTTAATCAATTAAAATAATCCTTGTTTCACTATAATAAAATAAACAAAAACTTTCTTATTTAATTTTGCGAAAGAAATTAATTACTCGATTTTTAATTTAAAAACCTTAATTAATTTCAACACAAAAATTAAATAAATAATTATCTATTTATTTTTCCATTTTAAAAAAATATTAGGATTATTTATTTTATAAAATTATTTTTCTTAATATACTTCCGATAATTAAAATCATGCATAAAAGGAGAAACAAATAAAATAAAATCCATTCACGCAATTAAATAAAACAAATAAATAAATAATTAAATAACAAAAAAATAAATATAAATTAAATCATTATGATCCGGTCCATCCGTTTAATTTTTTAATCTGACGGTTTCGAATCAAAGATTAAACGCCTAGGGTTTTGGAACACTAAACGAGACGTCAAAGATCCGAAACTTTTTCTCAGCCTCCGGACCATCGTCACAGCCTCGGACCACTGCTGGAACGCCAGAAAAATGCTGAAAAAGAAGCCCAAACAACCCCTTAAATTGTCAAAAATTCTGCTGTGTAGGCAGCACTGCGGCGCCTTTTTCTAGCCGCTGTTTGACCTCCATGCTGTCACTTTTGAACCCCCAAAAAATTATGGTAGGTAGAGCACATCGAGGTTTTGATCTCCAGAAACAATTGGGTCAAAATTCAAAGTCGAAGTGCCCCGAAAAAATCCTTAAAATGCCAAAATTTCTGCAGTGGCGCCACTGTGCGCGACCAGCTTTGAAGCACCTTTGGACCCCTTTCCCGCCGTCGTCAAACCGCAACCACACCACCATCGGATAGCCAACGGACAACCTTAATTTCAGTGAAAAAATCGCGTCGAAAAAGATTGCCGAAAGTCCCGAAAACAAGCCTCGAACACAGCGTCCATGTTTAGCTGAACAGCCCTTGCCGCCGTTGCCTTGTTCTTCTTCTTTTTGTTTTCATTCCTCGTTTGGCATGATCCAATTACAATATTAATCCAGAAAAAAATGAATGAAATAATAGAATACATTGTCAAAAACCAATACCCCACGTAGGAGGCGTACAACTGATCTAAGCTCGAAACAAAACCGTCGAGATAAACGATTAAAAAATGATATAAACCAAACATTCATACATACATTCATATTACCGGATCATAACGACATAGGCTACAAAACAAAGGTTAGCAAAATGATTTTTCATGAAAAACGTAACCTGGCTCTGATACCATTGTTGGAGCGAAAACAATTTTGAACCGACGCCGTGACCGTAAAAAATGACGTATGCGTTTTTTATGAAAATTAAGAACTATATTAATCTAAGTAGTATAATACCTTTATGAAACTTGTCGAAAAATTTCAAGAAGTCCCGAATACGTTGAAGACGACCTTGCAACCTTCTCACGTATGTCCCGAACGCACTACGATGATCAAGGTGTGTGGGCACCGATACCGATCGAAGAGTCCTCCCTCTATTGGTTTCTTCTCACACACTTCTCTCCAAGAATGAAAAATGAATTTCCAAAAAGAGAGAGGGGGCGGCAGCTATGGTGAGGGGATTAGGGTTTTTGGGTTTTATATATAAAGCCTCCTTTGATATATTATCCCATATATCAAAGATTATGTTTAATATATATATCCTCTTTCCTAAAATTAAGTAAGAGATATATATCTTTCATAAAACCAAATCCCCACCCTCTTATTAGGGCCGGCCACCTAGGGAGTAATCCCTAGTTGTGCCAAAAACTAAAATCGCCCCTCATTATTTAATTTAATCCCTGAATATCCCCGGCGGTAAAACTGGCATTCTAATTAAATTAAATAATAACCGAAACAAATAAGAAAAATATCCGTGCATGTAGTGGGCTCGTGAGGGGTCACGAAAAGTATAGGACTCAGGCTAACTGCACGAGAAAATCGGATATCCCTAACTCTGTCCCCGAGCTAGATCCTTTCCCGTACGAACCAGAACTTAATCCACTAAAGGTCCTGACTGAACTCTCGGCCCTAACTCAAATTATGTCTTGAGTTTCCGATTATTAAATGCACTGAATTCTCCCCACGTTTAAGATATGGAATCCCGATAAATAAATTATATTACTAACACCCGATTTAATAATCTTCTTTTCCTCGCAATCGCAAAGCTTAACTTTTTGATATGCCGGATTCGAAGATCCACTGTACAGGTTTAGCATAGTCAAACCTATAAGCAAAGCACACGAGGGGGAACTCCTCAACCTAAATCGGACGTGGTTTTCGTTAGCTAATTATCAATCATCGGACAAATAATGCCAGCACCCAACTCATCGGTATTGTTGATCTCATGGAGGAAATTTCAACCATTGACGACTCAAAGTACTGTACATCATCTGAACATAATTAATCAATCACTTCGGGATTAAAAGTTCATTCAATACATGATAATATAGGATGTGGATCAATTCATATAGTCAGTATAGAATCGATCATCCCATTGATCCCGCTCAATACACTCCAACTGTACTAACACATCGAGCTTGAACATCGAATTCTCAAAACGTGAATTAGATCCGTTCGATCTAGCCAAGACCAGCTACTAGAACGATGTACTACAATCGTACCAATGGAATGTCTTGGTCCATTGCGATAATAAGCCTAGCTGTATAATCTGTCAGAATATTTGACCTGATCTTCTGCGCAGCACGCACCGAGTCAAATACTGGATAGAATATACGGACTATGCATTCATACTTCACAAATATAAATATGAAACCATAAATGAAAAACCATCTCAAATGTTTCTTATTAATATGCCAGGGATCCAGAATAAAATACATATAAAGCATGACTTTTCAGTATACATTCCCAACACTTGTGTTTCATGTCGTGCAATAACGTGGTCGCAGGCCTTTGATAAGTTGCTCCCTCGTTCTTTAGCCCGAATGACATCACCCTATAACAATAGGTGCCCCAAGGTCTTATGAAGGTAGTCTTCTCTCGGTCTTCCAGCGTCATCAAAATCTGATTGTACCATGAGAACCCATCAATGAAAGATAAGAGCGCATTCTTGGTGGTGTTATCTACCAATACGTCTACATAGGGGAGAGGAAAGTCGTCCTTAGGATTGACCTTGCCATGATCTCTGAAGTCAGCACATACTCGAATCTTTCCATCTTTTTTTAGTACTGAGATGATGTTGGCAACCCACTTTGGATACTCTGTAATTATGAGAAATTCGGCATCTATTTGTTTGGTAAATTCCTCCTTGATCTTGAGCGCCCAATCTAGCCTAATCCTTCTGAGCTTCTGCTTGACAGGTTTGGCATTGGAAAAATGGGGGATTTGGTGTTGTACGATGCCAGGGTCTATTATGAGCATATCTTTGTAGGACCATGCAAAAATATCTTTACATTCCTTTAAAAAAAAGATTAGTTGATCACGTTGCTCTAAAGATAGCGTGGAACCAACCTGAATCATTTGTTGATCTTTTTCATTATTAAGATTTATTAAAACAGTTTCTTCAATCATAGGTTTAGCTCGCATTTTTTCTTCCTTTTCGATTAAAAGTTTTAATTTTTGGGGGATATCCTCCTCAAATTCATTAAATCTTCAGAATCAAGGCAAAATATTTGACATACAGCAAAGTAAGCAAAATCCAGCTTCATTTCATTGATATCGAGAGGGGTTATAACCTGACACTCAAGAAAAAAGGGGCTTGGGATGCTGACGGATGCATTCTTGGCGAGCTCGTTACAAACACTGTTCATAGACTCGGTGAAGACAAGTTCAACAGACTCGGACTCCAACTCACTTGTTACATCATGCATAAGAAAAGACTCAAAAAACTGACTCTATTTCATTTTAGTAGCATCCATGATAAATGTGGTGTGATTCGCAGGCGCGCCAACTTCCTTCATCAGCATGTCCTTGTCTTCATCATTGCCGATACACACTCGGGCCATCTCTTCATCGAAGAAAGAATATAGTGTCGGGTTGTATATTAAAAATCATAGATTTTATTTGATTTTAGTATTTAAGTTTATTTTTAATAAAATTAATTTTTTATTTTATGAGAATCTTCATGAGTAATGTATGCAATATCATTTTTTTAAGTTATGCATAGATGGGTTTTATCCTGTATAGTATTTAATCTGGTATGTAAAGTACAACTTGCACACAAAAGATCATATTATAGGTTTTTACAGAATATAAGTTTTTGTTCACAATTTAGATAGAATTGAACAAACCATCGGTACCACTATAGCACAGAGTTTTAGTAGGCTTGTCTTGGCTACAGAAAACAGATAATAACGTCGTCTATTGTTCCGACTCGCTGTGCTAGTACACTTGGTGTGTATTGAACATACCACATTGAAATAATTAATTTTATACTGATTATATAAATTAATTTACACCCCTTGGTTATTATGAGTTCTTATTCTCTTAAAATTAAAATAATTATTATTTTCATATATTTAATATTTGTTGTTTTGATTCATTAAATAGTGCAATTTTTTATGGGTTAATAGTTCTGGTGAGTTGGATAACGGTATTAATTTTTTGGTGAATATAAATTATTGACAGAATTCACATCTCGATTGTTCGGGATTGACGATACCCCCTTAAGGAAGCTTATAAGTCTTGACTGGGCCAAACCTTGCTGGTGGATTTAATTATCCGGCAGTCAAATAAGTTAAGCGAAAGAATTTAAGGAATTTTACTGATGCCGATTAAATTAAATTGTCAGTAATTAAATTTAATTGGCGAGTATCGAGAATTTTAACGTAGGGAGATGAGTTAAGCATTTAACAACAGGAGCTCAATGCAAATTGGTCTTGAGATTATGGCTAAAAGTACAGTTCTTTAGTGGTATAAATTGTAATTTAGTATTTCATGAAAATTAGAGAAATCACTACAATGTTTTCATAATTACAGAAACTGCTGAGAGGTTTGCATATTTGCTAAAACTGCTGGATAGGTATCTGGGTCACACTAGAAGTCTATGTCATAATTATACCATAGGTCCCTGCTGTAGCCCTATAAATATGCAGGTATGCTGAACCAAATTCATAAGTTGTCTTTCAAGACTAAGCTTGTCTAGGTTCTACTGGTATCAATTCTCGAATGATTGTAACCCATACTACGTTTGGGAATCACATCAGGAATACAGTAGAATGTCTGACCGGAGTTTCAACTCGGAGAATCAAAATTTGTAGTTGAAGAATCGACCAAAAGGTATTCATCTGAATTAACCGAGGTGGTACGAATTTTTATTTTGATCATTCGACATCAAAAATTTTTTTATCTAGAACCTATTTCGGCGATTGCTCGTCTAGTTTTATTTTATCGAAAAATCGTTTTAAATCAATGATCTTGACAGTTTGCCTCCAATAATTGGTATCAACGCCATTTTGATTTTGTTTACGGTTAATCGAGGGGTCGAGGAGATTGAAAACTGTGTTAACTTTATTTTACAGGCGTTATAATCTCAGTTTTATGATCATAATTTTATTTATGTATGATTGAATGGTTAAATGATGATTATTATTTAATTTTTTAATCACGAGAGTTGATCGTAATAGTTTAAACTTTTTTAGTTCGAATGTGAGCTTATAGGACAAAGGTTAGCTTTTATTTGCTTTTAAATATTATTTAAAATATTTAAGAACAGGTTTAAATATCTAATAACACGAAAAACAGGCGGCGGCATAACCGGCGGCACTGGCAGTGGTTTTAGGTGGTTCAGGCCACGAATCGCGATGGTTTTTTGTATCAACCCGGCTCAAACTGTATTATTAGTGACAGATAGACAGTGAAAACTTAGGTCGCTGCATGAATAAGAAAAACCCTAATTAATTCGAAATTCCTAATTCGATCCGGAAATCCTGAAAATATCAAATACTCAGAGGCAAAGTCCTAATACTCAGAAAAGTCTCGGGATAGCTTAAATTAAGTAAATAACATAAAATAAAAAATAAAAAATAAAAAATAAAAAATAAAAAATTCTCATAATTAGGGTTAAATGACCATTTTGCCCATAGTACTGCAAAAATTCCTAAAAATTTAAAATTTGACACATGGACACCCAAAATTAAATATTTATATACAATTAATTAATAAAACAAAAAATAACAAAAATACCCTTGCATGGCCAGGTACCTAGGGAATTGTGCCCAAAAAGCTATTTTTTACCTTTTTAAGCTTAAAAATGAGAAAAAATTGTATAAATAAAGCATTATTATGATCTAAGACCTATTATACAAGTAATATACATAATAATATAATAATATAGGTCAATAAAAATAAAAAAAATTTTATTTAAAGTTTCTACACAATAAATAAGTCAAAAAGTAAATTCTTGTCAAACTAGCTTAAATTAACTTAAAAGCCTATACCTATTTAATTAATTGCTATCAAAATAATGATAAATCATGGAAAGACTAAATTAAATATAAACACATTAATATAATAGGTTTTAGTAGGTTTAGATTCCAAAAAGATATATAAAAATTATATTTTATGCATTTTTTTGCACAAAATAGTACGAAAATACAATTTAAACCCTAAAATAAAGCAAAATCAGATTGTGAGCCTCCCAAACCTGCCATAGCTGAACCCCACCTGCCAAATCTGATTTTTCAATGTCTCAAATAGACCACAACACCCCATGCAACCAATGAGATTTTAGGGAAAATGCAAAAATTACTTATACCCTAATTATGAAAACTTACAACCATTTTGTTATAAATATACCACCCATCTCACCTATTCTCCCCCATGAGGTTCGGCCAAGAGAGTGAGATAGAGACAGAGAGAGAGACCAAAAATTTTTAAGTGTTCTAAGAGAGAAGAAAGAGAGAAGGAAAGAAGAAGGAAAGAAAGAGAAGGAAGGAGCTAGGAGGGATCAAGGAGAGAGCATTGAAGCTAAGTCCTACTCTTCTTCAACCTTTTGAGCATCAAAACAAGTAAGTAAATCCTCTAAAATCTTATGATATTCTATTATAAGATAGCCCTCAATCCATCTCTATAATCAACCCTAAGAATAAGAAACAACGATTAACTCAAAAAGGTATTGTAGGAGTAGTTTGTGGACTGTTTGGGTAAGAATAAGACTTGCATGTTTTTGCATTTGAATATTTTAGATTTTTATGGCTTGAATTTTTTTTGGAGTTTTGGTTTGTATGACTACATGACATGCATGCAAAGAAAATACGTCAAAAATAAACACAACATGAGCCAAGTTATCAAAACCCTAAATAACCTGATTTTCTGGGCTTACCAATATTCTGCCACAAACTTTAAAATCTCATAAATAACTGTTGAAAAATGAGTGTCAGATCTTGACCACTCTAAGTTGCAGACCTAAATACCCTAAGTTAGATTGAGAACTGAGCTTAGGTCAAAACATAAAACTTGTAGAAAACACATTTATCATGCTGTTCACCAAACATGAGCCAACAATATGAAGTCTTGATAGATCAAAATTCTTTCCAAAGTCACTATTGTGATTCAGTGACTGATAGAGCTTTCTATCACACATCTTTGTCAGACCAAAACCCTAAGTTTTTAGTAGCCAAGTCCAAAAGTTGTAAACATGAAAAATGTAGCTAACATATTAAACTAAATACTAAGTAAAATTTATCTCAAAATACCCTCGGATGGTATCTCAAAGGTTTTGAGCATTTTCTGTTGAAAACCTATTCTGTAGACCCTTTTTAGGCTGACTGAACCATTTTTATAAAATAGCCAAAATCACCTATTTGTTCCAAACAACTAGCCCTAGCACAAAACATGAAACTTGTAGGGGCCACCTTAAAATAAAACCTTACCAGAAATTAGACCTATAGCCCTTGAATTGATGGCCCAAAATCGTGGCCAACAGAGGCCTAAATTCTGCACTTTTCTATATAAAGTGCTGAATGGTTTTCACTTAAATAAAATAAAGGACCCTTTTGCCCTAGCATCTGACCTTAGTGCTAAATGTGAAAGTCGTAGGAAATATTTTTATCTAATTGGAGTTAAAAAATCAGAAATTAAATCCATATCTAGGTACCTCAAAACACTGTTGTAACTTTAAATTTGGCAATTTAACACTAACTTAAATTGGCTAAGTGCATGAGTGGCATGTTACTTTATAAAACCTGAACATATGGACTTTACTTGATTCATGTGAGTGATTGATGTATGAAATTAACAATTTAATGATTAGAAATCATGCCGATAGGTTGGATCCATACTATATAAATTATAGTTTGTGCTTCACATGCTTGTACTTTATGCCTTAGTGAGTTGTACCTTGTGCCATATCATGTTTAAATGCAATGCTGTAATTAATTATACGCGAGAAGTATATCACACACCCAGAGCATTGTCACACTTGCATCTTAGGTTATCAGAGTCCCTCTTGTACCTATCATTGTTGGTTGGGTGAAAAATATTCTTTATATGGTGTTGAATCTAGGGCGTCAATGGTTACCAATGATTTGGGAAGTTGTTATTACGAAAAAGGGATTTATTATGAAAAAAAGGGGTAAGGCACCATGGGTTCGTCACTAGCCTTTTTATTTTGATAATTTAGACTTTGGGTTTACGCCAAATGAGTATTCTTATCCTTAAGGTGGGTTTTGTGCGCAAGTAATTTGGCCAGAGAACTTGGAATAAGGATGGAACTGGCTTTTCCACATCGTTGCCATTGAGTAAAACGGCTGAGGCATGAAGCCAAAGCGAGCATTTACCTTTCGCAATGAGGCAAGAATAGATTTGGCGGTCAGGTTCCCATTAAGTCTACTATGTAATCTCGACGTGGAATTCATGATATCGTTTTGAATGTATGTTGGGTTGGCCAAATGCATTGCATTCATCTGCATCACACACTCACACAATTGCTCTTATATATTCTTCCCCTGTTAAAATGATAAATTATCTGTTTCTTTGGCCTTAAAATTGTATCGGGTATTATACGATATGTATTGTAGGATATTTTGTTGTGAGTTTGTTAGACGATTTAAAAAATTTACTTTTGGGCTTCGGCTCATGGAATTCGTGCCACAGGTGAAGAAGAAGAACAATTTGAGGAAGGAGTGTTCGTAGGAGCGGAAGACTTCGAGGAGCATGGAGAGTGGCATGTGAGTGTAATGTGATCCCAAGAGGGGAGGTAAATTGGATATTTAAAAAATTTCTTTCAAGATATTAAATTTAAAGCATGCAATATATAGTTTCTTGATCGTAAGTAGATAAACAAATATTCAAACAATTATAAATAAAAAGAGTTTAAGAGTTAGAGAGAATGAAATAGAAATTTTTACAAGGTTCAGCGCACCGGCATACGTCCTTGCCTCTAGCAACACGTTTGAGAATTTTTACTAATCTCTTCTGTTAGAAAACAGGCAACCCAAGAGGGGGGGGAGAATTGGGTTTCTTTGCTGGTAATGAATATTTAAAAAACTTTTCAGAAAACCTCTTAATATCTCACAGAAACTAGATATGCAATTAAAGAATTAATGCAAGAATTAAAAGGAGAAG